>JAEBDU010012673.1:0-21543 GCA_016802625.1 Heliconius numata | reverse complement strand
ATTGGCGAAATGAATTGTGCTCAACTGGCACGCTCGAAACGCCATATTTCGAGAAATCAATCAATCAATCAAAGTTGACACTAACAGCTTTCAAGTTCAGGTGTTTTATTAGACAATATCTTTTGTATATAAGTAGAAATTAATATTGCATATAAATCATTTTTCTTTTATAATTATAGTTTGCTAGTGTAAGTTCACATCAAAAATTTTACTATGTCACGTCTTACTGAAGTGAAGCATAAAGTTTAGTGCAGTTAGTGCATTGTTTAAGTATATTAAAATATTCTATAGTAACTAACACTATATTTTCTCTTACTATCTCACTGAAGACAACATAAATGGTATGTGCTACTAGTATTGTAATAAACATGTATTTCTTTTTTATTTTAACTGTATAGAATATAGATACTTCTACAAGATTACAATTAGTAATCATTGTTTTAAAAAAAATGTATATTTTGTGAATAAATAATATTCACAAAGTTTACTTGTGATGAAAATCATAATAATTTTGTACAATTGCTTAAGGTATTCATGATTCATGATGATGATGAGGTCATATTTATTAGAAGTACAGCATGCTCAGCATGATAAATGCTTAAAGTAACCATGGAATGTTTCCTGCAAGGTAAAAGTAACTTTTTATCAGTATCTATTTGTCTGTTATTCATAAACTATCAAAAATATTTTTTCTACATTGAAGTTAGTCCATTAGAAAAATATTAATGTAATTACCAAGAATGCCTGCCTTTTTATCAGTATGACTTAAATATGTAACTATATATATGAAACTAGGTATATACTCTTATATTGTTTAGTGTCAAAAGTGCTGACGATTCAAAAGTGCTTATAATAATTGCCTATTTGAATAAATAATATTTTGAATTTGAATTTGTAGAATGTTTGCATTATTATAATAAAGTCTAAAAAACGAAATAACAAGTTTTAAAATATATTAATTATTTCCTTTTTTTCTATTACTTAGACTTCGTCCCCGGGAATCATTGTTACAATAATAATCAGCTTCAGCAGGCAATGTACCGAAGAAGATTATTCAGCATTTGTTAATGCTCATACTATGAAGTTTAATATTCACTCTATTTTAAAATGCTATCAATGTAAGTTCTATATTTACTTGTTAATAAGATTAAATAATAATAATTCATTTAATAATTTTTTAATTTTAATACTATAAAGATGATGTATTTTGTCATTATTCAATGGTTTTAATATTGTTTTTATATTATTGTAAAAGTCTTTGTTTTATTCATAAAAAATATAATTTATCAGAAACGATAAATAAGAAACATTAAAATTCATCAAACTTGATGTACTACAGTACTAGTCAAAATTATTTTGAATTTATTTTGTTTTAAAATGTAAAAGTATTTTTAAAGCATACTTAAACTATAAACAATACAATTGTACAATTTGTAAAAATAAAGCCTCATACTGTTGGTCTTTTATTTACCTACGTCTTACGTCATACGTCACTACGTCGAACTAATGTCAAACAAGTGGCGACATCTGTAGAACTCAATAGTCTTTGGAAATTGTCTCTATTGAGATAAGTTATAGAAATACTAAAATAAAAAGAGTACACTACTCAAGAGGTTACGCTCTATTTTCTAACAAATAATATCCATGTCCATTGTATTAATACCTGTTGAATCTATCTGTAATTATAACATTTAAGATTTTTTATTAATTTATAATTTTTTCATATGTTTATTTGCTTTGCAGGATATTTTAATTTCAGAAATTTATTACTTTTTTTATTTTTTGTTATTTTTCTATAAATTTATTTAATTTAAAATATTTCTTTAATTTATTATGCAATGACATCTTAATATTTTGTTGGACATTTATGAACGATCTTATTTGTTAAGCGCCACCTGGCGTGTCGGCAACTCTCGGGTGCGGTCGGGGAGGGGCGGGGAGCTGGCGCTGGAACGACGCGCGCTTGGAATGTAATGTTTGGGCGGGAAAATATGTTTGGTTGTCATGAGCAGTGTGCATTGTAATTAACATTTGTTTACTTCAATACATACAAAAACGAAACATAGTACATGGAACTAGGAAAATAAACTCCTAAAGGTAGGCACAAAAAAGTAAATTAGTTGAGTTTCTTGCCGGCTCTTCTCAGCAGAATTGCCTTCCGAACCGGTGGTAGCGTTCTGTTTATATGTTTATTCGACGATTCAAGTGTTCATAATAGTCTACTTGAATAAAAAGAAATTAATTTTTGATATTGCAGATTTGTTGTCGATACATCGGGCTATTTCCGAAATTCTACCGAGTAGTCCTACCAGGACTACTTCTGGGAGCTTAAGTCCCAACAGACTTACGAGTGGCGATGTAGTCAACATCTATACAATGTGATAAATAATGCAGTTTAGATAATAATGAATCAGTTCCTTCTACGAGTATATAGCTAGAACATTCTACGTAGTGCCCGGACATTGTAAATAATATTATATAAGTTCCAATATTTTGATCTGTAACAAATATAACTGGTACTTGTGTGCCGGCCCGGTGCAGAGGTGTTAACTAAGTGTGCGACATAGCTAGGATGAGGTAATCAGGGTCGTAATTAAACAAAACAAATACCAAGATTAAAGATTTATTTGTACTGAAAATATTAAAAAATACGTAATATTCAAGATAAAGGGACTTTTAAATCGAAGACTTCTCGTAATAAAATATTTATAGATATAAATTAATTCTATGTATTTATACTACGTGATCACAACGACGTTTATAACAATATCTACAAAAGACAAAACAATATTGGTCGAGAGTGAGGACTCGACTGTCAAAATTATTGTCAGGGACAGGGCTAGAAGATATTAACCGAGTTTACGTAAGTTATCGATCAGAAACATCTTGCATAGAGATGTCTCGCCGCAAGCGGTACCGCGCCAGGGGAGGCCGCGTGGGCGGCGCCCGCAGCGCCAGGGGCTCCTCCGCCAGCGCAGGCGGGGGCTCCGCTGGGGGCCCCGCAGCCGCCGCCGCCAGCACGTCACCGCGCTCCAGGGACCACTGCCGGCGCAGGATGCGCGCTCCTGATGTGCTCCATCTTTTTGTATCAAAATGTTTACATGTACAACTTTTTATAACTTTAAATTCTGAGTGGGCCTAATTATTAATTCCGGTATCTTACCGGTCCGATAGTCTTGGTGTGTCAAGGATACCGGCGACAGTCGATACCGAGGAACGTAAATATCGACAACGTGGTAAACTTGGGGGTGGAGGACTACTCTCAGCGGAAGCAGCTCCGGATCGTTGCCAAGCTGCAACATACAATACTCGTGTATATATAAAGCTACTTAAAGTATATTTACTGACAAATGAAGATACTTTAAAACTTTTAATAATATACCAAATTTATCAACAGACGGCGATGGGTCAGAACGTTGCCTTTCGACGGATTGAGTAGCAGATACGGAACGTGCGTTGTTTCCAGTTGTTGACTCACTCGAGTCGTCTTCTGCTTCTGCTTCAAATAATACTTCTTCCGATCTATTGAAGTAAGTTGATATTACACGTTTGCACAATAAAGCTATTTTAAGATAATTGTAAACTAGTTTAATATAAAAAATAGTGTAATAACAAATAATTACTCGAGAGGCGGTGGTGTCGGTAGATATTTGTCAAAACCGTCTTTCCCCAGCAGCCAGTAGGTGTGCATGGCCCCCTTGCCCTTGACCTGCGTGAGCCCGCGCGAGCGCAGGCGGTACCCCCCGGCGGCGATGAGGCGCTCCGCCGTCGCCCCCGATACCTGGATGCGCCACGCTGCCCCTGCGCCCATTATACTCCTGATCAAAATTAAGGATGCAATGCCAATAGTGTAGGAAACTCGAACTAAATATAACAACAACTAAATATAACAATGTGCATATCTATTTACAATGGATAATAATTTAAAATAACTAAGGGATTATTATAATATTACGAAATATTCATACCAGTAGACTCCATACGCGAGGCGGTGTTGACGGTGTCGCCGAACAGGCAGTAGCGCGGCATGGTGAGGCCCACCACTCCGGCGCAGCAGGGGCCTGTGTGCAGGCCTATGCGCAGGTGCAGGGGAGACGCGGGCAGGTGTCGGATGCGGAACCGTCCGGCGAGGTGCAGGAGGTGGAGCGCCATGGTGGCAATATTCTCAGCATGGTCGGAACAACGGAGTGGCAGACCGCCCACTACCATGTAAGCGTCGCCAATCGTTTCCACCTGTGTATACATATGGTATGTTAATCATAGTAAGATACCAAGCTCATCTTTTATAATGGAGATAAATACTTATAAAAGTAATGAAATTACCTTGTAAACTCGATATTGTTCAATCGCTGCATCAAAAGTGGTATATAGATCATTCAGCAGGTCCACAACTTGCACGGGCGTGGAGCGCGCGGCCAGCGAGGTGAACCCGACGATATCGCTGAAGTAGATCGATACTTCTTCGAACTCTTCTGGCTCCACGCGAAGGCCCATCATTAAACGTTCGGCTACTGATCTGCGGAGAAACAAATATCTACCATATTCAAATATAGGTACCTACTTATTAACTTGTTATTCAATACATGAATATCATTTAGTTTCTTCATAAATAATGCATTCTTACCTTGGTAACATTCTGTTTAATAATTGTTCAGTTTTTTTCTTCTCCATGTCGAGCTGTTCAGTTCGTTCCTTAATTAATTCTTCTAAATTATTGCTATATTTTTCTAACATTTCGAACATGGAATCGACAATATTAACTTTTCTGTAAAATATGATTCTTGTATGAACGGTAAACAACATATTAAATGTATATCCATACCTATATTATAATTTCGAAAGTAACTCTGTCTGTCTGTCTGTCTGTCTGTCTTTTACGCAATCAGGCCCAAACCGCTACTTTAGTTGTGATAAAATACTCATATAGAGATACTTGAGGGTCTCGGGATGAACATAGGTTACTTTTTTTTCATATTTGTAATATTTTAGAAATATACCAATATATTAAAATACTTATTAATTTGACATGCCATGAAATTTATTCCACCATGTTAATAACAACCGTCGCTATGCGACCGTTGCTAAGCAACATTTGCAAAGTTTGTTCGTAGAAAACGTCACCCAAAATGAGCTTACTTAACGCATCTCTCTATTGAAAACTGAAAATAATTTCATAAATATTCGTATAGTTAAAGCGGGCGTTGCCGCGTTCGGGTGCACTAGTAATTATATAAAGTAGAAATGTTGATATTGATTTAGAGAGACAATCGCAATTTAGGAAAGTATTCACATTTGCTACAACGTAGTACATACCGCCCACGATGCATGTGACGAAAGACCTCATAGAGACGATTAAAATCAGGTCTTAAGTCAGGCTGCTCACTCCAGCACTGTCGCATCACGCTGACGGCCTCTGGCGGCGCCGCGCCCATGGAGACGGACGGCCTTATTAGAGGTGGCGGGTGTGACAATTTATCCAAAATTTCTACAAACATGTTTTATGGAAGTAAAATATGGTCTAGACATTACGAAAACTCTAAATTTACCGACTAGGTGTATCTTCAGAATGTGACGCACCAATGCTAGCACAATACTAGTAATAAGTACCTACTCATAGTTTTAATAATTTGTTTTTGGTATTAACGGATAATATTGGACATCTACGCCTTTATTTAAAGTACCCATTATACTTACAGTATATGACCTACTTTGAGGCCTGTCGTGGCGCAGGGGCACTCACCTGCGACTGTAAACGCAACAGGTTGTGGGTTTGGTTCCCACTTGAGGAAATATTTTCATATTCTCACTTAACATGCAAATTCTCCAGAATTCGGCAGAAAGTGGGGAACGGAAGTGTCTTAACACTAGTGTGCCCACAATGCCACGTGCGGAATAGAGCGTGAAACTAAGAACATCATACCTTCAGGTGTAAGAGAAAGCATGCAGTATGGTTCACCGCGCACAATAACTTCTTGCATTATAATAGCAAATGAATATACATCTCCTGGTTGCGTGCCACCTGGAACTGTCGAAGAACTTGTCTCGCGAAGGATTTCAGGTGCGGTCCACAGTAAATCTAAACATATAATAATTATTTAACAACCGATATTAAATATTTTTGTTTCCCCGATCTCGTTAGACAAAGTTTAACAACAACATTTGTAACCTTCCTCCAGTATTATCGATACTGTGTTCTAGAAGGTGAACCGGGGTCCCCTCTTGCCTTTCTTTCAATGCAATGTACTGTGTTTTTAAGAGTCTGAATTTAAAATTTTATAAAAATCGGTGGCGATTTAAAGATTTTTCTATACAAACTTTCAACCCCTTATTTGCACCCTTAAGGGGTGAATTCTAGAAAACTATGAAACAAATGTTCAATTAAATATTTTTAAGAGTCTAAATTTCAAATATTATAAAAATCGGTGGCGTTTTAAAGATATTTCCATACAAACTTTCAACCCCTTATTTGCACCCTTAGAGGGAGAATTCTAGAAAACGATGAAACACGTGTTCAATTAAATACTTTCAAAAATCTAAATTTCAAATTTTATTAAAATCGGTGCCGATTTAATTTTTTTTCCATACAAACTTTCAACCCCGATCTCACCCCTTTAGGGTTAAAATTTTTCAAAATCCCTTCTTAGTGGATGTCCAGATTACAAAAGTAAACATCTGTCTAAATTCCACGTTTCTACGCACAGCGGTTACGGCTGTGCGTGCGTCTTACCTCAGTCAGTGAGGACAAGTCCTTTTATATATATAGATATAGATTATCATGTTTTTGACATTTACGTACCTATTTACAAGAAAGTAATTTAAATAATAATAATCAATCAATGTCTCTCTCTTTAGATACGAGTATATAGTAATTTGGCATTTTTCGTTATACAAATAAGCGTATTAACAATCAACATAAACATTCCATACCTACGTGCTGAAGTTAAGCTTTTTAAAGTAAGGCTGCGTTACTTCTATGGAGCACATTCCATTTGATGGTGTTCACATGGTGAAGTGAATGCTAACTAGGAACTTGATAACTTAATTAAAACTGAAGTGCACATAATTACCACGTGCAGCTCGAGGTGGATAAGGCAGTGCTTGAGCCGAAGCAAACGCAGGAAGGCCGTAGTCCGTAATACGCAACACCCAACGAGAGTCGACGACGCAGTTGCGCGACGAGAGCCGGGCGTGCACGCGCACGGGCGACGCGTGCAGGTAGCGCATGCCGCGAACTAAGTCAGTCAGCAGGGAGAGCCGGAACGTCCAGTCAAGTCGTATGTCGTCAGCTACGAGGACGTCTTCTAGCGAGCCACGGCCACATGCTTCAAACACTAATGCGGGTCGAACTTCTGTTAAGCAACCTATATAAAGCACAGAAGTTACATTGTCATAAAACTCTATTGAGTATCTACGAGTATATATCTGAGTCATCAAACGTGGCTAATGTGTTTACCTATGAACGGGTTTAGATTTTCGTGGCGAAGACTTTGCATCACTAACAATATGTCGATAGTTTTCCGACGTAGCTCGAGTGCTGCAGCTGGTAAGTATTTCATTTGGACGGGGTCGCCCTAAACAAAGCGTACAGTATTAAATTCTAATTGCGCATAAAATTTGTAGTAAAAAAATAACTATTAATTATATTTAAATCATACCTTGTACCTGGTGCGATTGTCGGGCGCTAAACGCGTCACGCTACACGTAGAAGATGGCGCAGATTGGCCAAGTGGCTCCGGCCGTTTCAGTAAGTCTGGTCGCTCTGGTTCTGGTCCAGCAAATTCATGGAGTTGTTGAAGCAAAGAAATCATAGTCTCCATTCCTTCGCCTACTCTGCGACGTTCATCTGCTGGAAATTGGAAATCAGCAGCAGCGAGAACAGGGACAGCACGCGGTCTTCGTGGGGTATGCCGGTTAGCTGCACGTTTAACAAACGTTGCTCCTATTACGACAGTCGCACACATAACACACGCCGCACACAACACAACGACAACTAATTGCACCACCTGAGGACTGTATACAGCTTCAGCATCGTCAGTGTTCTCCAGTACGTGGGTCGCGCCCCATAGTTTTAATTCTAACTCACCAGGTGTGTCAATAGTTACTGTGGTCGCCCATTCTTCAGATTTGTCTAACAACCGCGTCGAAGAAGTCATGAAGGTAGCCATGCGTCTCCATTTTAGGGTTCTATTTATTTCGTCAATTTTGAATAGAAAAAAATTGCTATGAAAAATATCGACTCTTGTGGATTCGGCTTTTATGTATAACGACGCAGCTTTAGCTAATTCAGCGTATAAGTCACGGGAAGACGACGGAGTTTTGAAAATATCATCACTTAGCATAAATATACGACTAGTTAGCGCCAGCTCCGAAGGCGCCACATCCATGTACAGGTCGTCAGCGTCGCCTGTGTTGTTGTGCTGGAAGTCTCGTTTGCCACCTTGTGCGTTATTGCGCATCTCATGTTTATTTGCAATTTGATTCAGGTTCATTGTTGACTTTAATGGAAACATTTTTTGTAAAGTGTTGTTGACTTTGTGGGACTCTTTTGCACGATCTTCTATGGACATGGTCGCTTTCATTAAATTGTTTCTATATTGAAAATAGTCTGACATGAACTCTGGTAACTCTGAGACTGTTGTCGATTGTAATTTATCTTGTAAATCAACAAGTGGCGTACTTGTTTCAGACATATTGTTTAAATGTAAAGTTTTAATTTCCTGTGTTTTAGAAAGTTTTAAAAGCAATATTTCAGCTCGGTTTAGATTTTGCGCTATTTTACGCACAGCAATAGACAAATCGCAAACTATGATGACTGAAAGGAGTACAAACATAATTTTATGTTAATAAAATGAAATGAAGTGAAATAAAATATTGGTAAAATATGTTCTTGTAGTAGGATTTACCTTGCGGATGGAAACTAGAGATAGTCGAGGCTAAAGTCATATATCTCACAAGTACGCCAGCGACTGCCAGCGCGTGCTCCACCTTCAGTAAGGCCGCGCTACACTCGCCGTCGTCCGGGGTCGACAGCAGCAGTGCACTCCGCCATGCCAGGATGTTAGCTATCTCCGCAACAACAGCGCTGCGGGCACGCGCGACCCCGCACCCCGCAGGCTGCGGGCGGCGCAGCGCGCGCGCAGCCGTCACGATGCCGTTACAGATTAAAGTGCTGGGTCTCCCATTTGCCACCACACCACCACCGGCTTCTAGTACGCTTAGGGCGTTACGAATCACAGCAGTTGTTCGATTAATTCCACAAGTATCTACAATCATACATTGAAGTGCTAGTTAGGTGTAAATCGTCTCCAATTAAATAATTTTTAAAATACCGTATTTACCTTCGTAATTGAGTAAGCGATAGGGGCGAGATAGTTTCGGTGTCTGAGTAGAAGTATATTGCTTCCATTGAGTTTCAGAATAAAGCGATGGGTCCTGTGTATCACAGCCGGAGTGCGCTACGAGCAGGAGCGGCGCGGTGGAGTCGCCGGTGGGCTGCAGGGGCACGGCTCGAGCGGTGAGGGCCAGAAGGGTGACGGCCAGCAGTGCGGCGGTGGCCTGCAGGCGCGGAGGCGGAAGCCGGGCCCGCAGGACGCGCGGGGGCGGAGGCCGGGCCCGCATGGCGCGCGGTCACGTGACCGCCGACATGCTCCGCCGCACCGTTCACTCGCCTGACCGCTCACCGCCTCGCCGCCTCGCCGCCTCGCCGCGTCAGATCAAACAGTTGCCTCTTGTTCCGTGAATAAGCCGATCGATAGCTGACCGGTGCCCTACGGATACACGAATATAACAAAACTTAACAACTACTTTGCAGTTTCGTAGCGTTGCTATTTGGTTAATAATGTATATTTATGATATATTGGAAATTTTGATATACTAAAGCAAAATAATAAGACGTGCATTTTTTATAATTTATTATTATTGTTTGTATGATGTGTAATAGTCAACTGGTGTTAAATGACTTGTCTACTATGGAATTCACATTAAATGGCGACATGGAATTACATTTACACAAAATCTAATTTTATTTGCGTAATACGTCTCACTTAACTCTCTCTCACTTAACTGTACCTACTACAACATTTTTGTTTTCAGATTGAAAGTGTGATGCGAACTTTAAATCTTTTTTACGTTATTTTCTTGTGTAGCCTCTATTGTGTTCGTTACACGCGTATTCGCTATCATTTCAAAAGCGCTCCAGTTTCTACGTCCTATAGATAAATATAGAGTTATTTACCAGTCAATAAGTTCGAATAGAAAAGTAGGTCGTGCAACACGTTATAAATCAGTTCACACATTTACTTCCGACATATAAAGAGAGATAGAGTGTCTTATCCACTTGGCGGCTCTCAACATTGAAAGTAGCATTATCGAGGTTCAAAGAGCAGGGAAGACAAGTTAGCGTGTTAGCTGGAGGCGGCTGGAGGCGGCCGGCAGCGTCGCGCGGCGGGCGCCCACTGGGGCGGCGCGGCTGCGCGGCCGGCGCGCGGTGCCTTGCTGTACGAGTATAGACTGTCTTAACGTGGATCCCAAAGTCAATAAGAGAAAACATTTACAAAAAATATTAAGAGATTTTTAAAATATACATATGGGTATGATAAACATAAAAAGGAGTTTTATTGAAACAAAAATACAACATAATATTTGTATATAAATAATCCAAATCTACAAAGATTTATAAAATATAGATTTTTGTTTAAACTCAAGATACCACCAAAAAACTAAACGTACGTCAACGTAGTGGAACCAATTAAGTGATTGCTTTGTGTATTACACCGTAAAATATTCAATTAATATTATTTCTTATTTACGAAAATAACCATTTTGCTTTGAGTAGGTACTAAGTGGTAACAGAGTATTGGTTCTAATCGCTCGTTTCTCTAGATGGAGGCAGCAGGTCCCCGCCGGCGACGGCCTCGATGCGCGGCCGGTCGAGGCGCAGGGCGGCGCGGCGCTCCGAGGCGCGGAGGTCGCGCACGCCGAGGCGCTCGTAGAAGCGGAGCGCCGCGGCGTTGTTCTCCAACACGTGCCAGTCTATGCGGTGGACGTCTGCTTCTAAAGCCATCTAAAAATTAAGTTTTAAAACTGCTGTACATAATATATAAAGCTGTCAGACACTAATTTCTTTATTTACATTTTATTCAGATGTATAATAATAAAATTATCATAAACAGAAATATAACAATATTGGTTATCACATTTCTAAACAACCATCGCTTACAGTCAGCCAGGGTTACCTATTCTCATACTGTTCCTCTTGATAGCCGTTAAAAGTAATAAAAAGATATATTTTAAGCTTATAAATATATTTGTAATACTAAACTTGATACAGGTGGAGCTGGTCTACCTTACAAAGCTCCTGCATCAGCTTGCGAGCAATCCCGTGCCGACGCGCGTCGGGCTCCACGTACAGGTCCTCGACGTAGAAGGCGTGCCGCGTCCAGCTCGAGTAGGCGCGGTTGCAGAGCGCGTACGCGACCAGCCGCCCGCCCTGCTCCGCCACCAGACCGAAGAACCACGAGGGAGAGCTGTTGAAGCCATCGTCTATGATATCTGTGTGGAATTCGTAAGATTACCAAATACAATCATTACTTTTTACTACTATTACAAAATATATCGTTGGACAACGAAGCATTAAGTATATTTGATTTTACGAAACTTGTATTGCATATATAGAAGTGCGTAAAACAATTACTTACTAAAAATAGTTTTAAATATTGTGAAGAGGTAATAAGTTATTTCATATCTAATGTATACGTGTTCATATGTTGATACATTTACTGGTTTTTATAGTATGAAAAACAAGACTTGCCTTGAACGCTGAGCTTTGGGCCATCAGGCATTCCTTCAAAAGCTGCAAGATCCTACACATAAATATTACATATTTTTTTTATTTTTAAACAATATTTAAAATGTAAGTCATGATAAACAAACAAACATATTAAAATGTCATAAGACATTTTTAATAACAATCCGCTTACTTTAAAACAAAAATGAAACCTGTATTTGTTATTATCACATATTTGTTATCTGCATGTAGAGCAAGTACGTCAAAGTGACAAGTGGTGACAAGCGTCTCGAACTCACGTGTATCATGCGGTGCACGGCGGCCGCGTCCTCGCGCCGCATCGCGCGCACCACCACCGCCTCGGGGTGCTCGGGTGTCTCCTCATCACATGCTTTACTTACAGATACAGACATCACCAAACAAACAGAATTACAAATATTTAAACAGATACTATTTTCAAGAAACTTGTGAGTGACTCTCTACTGCATCCTTCGCAGCCGTGAACTGACCAGAACCACGTCGTATTGCAACGTAACTAGAGGTGCCTCGTGCTGAACACAGATGTCGCTAAATACATGATCATGATATATTTACATTTATTAAAAGTAACTTGAGAAACGATAGAAATAACTTAATTATTATTTTACTATAATGTTTTAGTAGTACTATTGAACACGAAATATGACAAGTGTAGGTATAATTATTTTACATTGACATATAGGGTCAGTCAAAAGAAATCTATCGAATTATAACCATTTCATAAATACTACTGATTTGAAATTATTGAGGTTTTTTTCTCTAAAAATAATTATCTATATACTCTAAAAATATTTTTTACTTATTTATAAACTATAATTTACTAAATTATAGTATATAAATAAGTAAAAAATAAGCTCCATCTATTTTTCTTAACACAATGGTTTTCTTTGATGACGTAGCGAGGATGCTCAAATGAAAGAGTTAGATGGCGCTAGTAGTCACGGGAAAGCTCATATAGATCATGAAACTGTGGTAGTAATCCAAATTACACACATATTAAATTAACTTCCTCCAAAGAAATAAATGGTAAGTTTAGTCGCGTTTGTCCAGCTTAGGCCGAGAAATCGCATATTGTTTACAAATGTTATCTTTATATCCCAATATGAATCCGAAACTTTAATGTCACATACATATTATTCATAGATGGCGCTGATGTTAGCGCGATGTTATCTACGTCCTTATTGCGATATGCAAGCAAAGGCAAGTCAACTACGGATGCGGGCGCTGCACTTCACTTCTAATGCACATTTATGACGCGCGGGGGGAGAGTCACAGAAATACAAACGAAGTAAACTATAAAACCCAAACCTAGCTACGTCTAAGTACCAGCTAGCTGCCTAGAACAATTACTCATAGTGTTGTAGACGATATCTTATCTATGAGTATATTGATGTTTATTGATGAAACCGGAAATGAAACACTGATTATGAAAACTTTCGAAAAAGTATGGCCCAACTCTCAAAGTTTGGTCGCGAAGCGGAAGAATGTCTTACAATAACTCGCGCCAGTTTAAATTAGCAATAAACCGCCATTGCTTCCTTTTGTTACTTGAATTTGTATTGCCATCATCGTCCTGTCCTTAGTGGTTAGACCTTTGGCTCTCATGTCCTGCATCACGACATCCAACCACCGCTTCCTTGTGCGTCCGGGTGGTCTAACTCCAACGCCAGACATAGCAAGGCACTTCCATCCGACATAGTTCCTAGGTCGGCGCGCAACATGGCTATACCATCTCAGGCGACAGTCTTGGAGCTTATCCACTGGGACACGGAACCCAAGACTGCCTCGAATGAATGTGTTACGTATGCGTTCAGACCGCGTGACACCGCAAATCCACCTCGGTATCTTAATTTTCGTGACATGAAGCTTCTGAGATGGATAACATTGGCTGCCGTATAAAATAACTGGTTGGACGATGCTCTAGTATATATATATCAGCACCTAGACCTTGGTTCAGAGCGAAGCGAAGCGAAGACATGAAAATATAAATAAATATTTCATTTCATGACATTGTTATACAGGGTGGAATTGTCAGCGCCACTTTAAATGAAACCACAGTTTTAACTACTCTATAAAAGCCTAATATAATTCGGAAAAAAAATAATTCTCAAATATAAAAAAGTTTTTTTTTCAAACAAAATAAATAATAAAATTATCGTTTTAAAATAAAACGCCATTTGTAAAGTATAACATTGGCACGCACACACTTACCTGTCAAAGCAGCAACGTCGCTTACGTATGTGTGCGTGACGCGAAATACAGGTATGGATAAAAATCGTGAAATGAAAAAAAAATCCTACGTCCAAACCGTTGAGGTACCTTGATTATTTTTTTTAATTCTGGGTTTAAAATATTTTACCCTATATGCAGTTTCAGTAAAAGAAGCGCTGCCTCTTCCACCCTGTATAGCATTATTTACAGTACTGTCAGCGTATTACTCCCATAGTTATTGGGGACGAGCACCGAGATCGAGGGGTATATCACTCCTGGCTTCATTTGTTGTGAGCGAGGTTAGAAAGCAGTACTTGCACTTGCACTTGCACTCACTGTACTCGCAACTGGAACACGGTAATAAAAGCAGGGAATGTTATTGTGTTTCACTAACAATAAGTACTTCCTCCTACTTCACACCAAATAGCGGTCAAAGCATTAATTTTATTTTTATTTATATAAAATTCAAATAACAAGTGAATTGAAAATTTAAAAATAAATCTATAACGTGAAGTGCACGCGTGAGTGTGAGACAGTTCCCGCGTACCTGTACCACTGTAGGCAAAGAGAATCTAATGTTAAGACATTTCAAATTCAAATATTGTTATTTCTTTTCAGAGTAAATGCGTGTTGAGTGGCGTAACATGATGCCGCGATGATGTAGATGATGATGATGTCTGGTTGCCAGAGGATAGTAGGAGGACGCTGAGCCACTGCGCCACGACGGTTTCACTAGCATTTATTTTATGTTTTGTTTAGCTTCACGCTGTATCCCGCGCACAGAGGGAAGTCAGAGCGGACGAAGTGTCGAGACACTCCTTTCTCCATTTTCCGCCAATTTCTGGAGGCATTGCGTATTGAATGGCGGAACTGAACGCTGCGCACTTTGCCTCGACACCAGAGCGAAGAAGTGAAAATATTTCATATTTAATTTCCCCTAGTGGAGATCGAACCCTCAAGTTGTCGTGTTGACAGTCCCACGCTTGTGCTTTTGCGCCACGACTGGTCTAAATTATTTTATTTTTCTTTTTATTTAACAAATACGTATAAAACAAAAAGCTAGTCGTGGTGCAGGGGCACAAGTGTGTGTCTGTAAACGCGGTTGGTTATGGCTTCGACCCCCAGTGCCGGCGTTGTCTCCAGTACCTACTCTTCTTACGAAGAGCAAACAGGGTATTTTTCCCTTTTTAGAGAAATACGAAATATTAATGATTTTAATTAAAAAAAAAAAAAACTTTTTGTTATATTTTTCACTTCAATAATTGATTTTTTTAAACACAAAACATAAAGTAAAATGAAAAAATATTAAAAAAACAAAAACCCGAGTGCACAAAACTATAAACAATATAAACAAGCCCAATAGTTTATTTGCATTAACAGATTAATTTAAGCCAATGATAAGTATGATATATTCTTATTAAATTCTCTTATTGAGCTCTTGAATTTGATATTCATATTATGGTATTCGAAAGTCCAATGGCGTCCCACATACAAGATAAGACTTCCGACTTCTAAGTCAGGAAACAGAGCCTAAAGGAACTATTAAAATCCAAGAGAGGTAGTTCGGATTAGCAGCGGACGTAGACGGAGTTACCTCATGGGTAATGAAGAATAGAGGTGATTGAATGCGGCAGGCCAAGCGTCTTAGACTTGCTTGGCGTATGTGCAACTTATAATACATAAATAAATAATATAAACAACTTTGTATAAGGATATTCACAGATAGATATTTAATATTATATATTTCAGCGCTCTGGTAACAAGGCAAAACCGCCGAGTTGAGTTCCGCTTCTCAACACGTAATACCTTCAGAATTATTTTTTTATATTCAGGTCAGATTTAAGTTTTTCTACTTTACAAGTAAGTAGTGATGATGTTGGCTCGAGGTGCGCGCGGCGAGGGTGTCGCTGGCGGCGCGCGTACGTCACGCGGCGGCGGAGGACGGCCGCGGGCGCCGGACTCGCGCGCCGTCCTCCGCCGCGCGCGCACCGTGCCGAGTGCCAGACGTGCTCGCTAAGCACCGCGGCATGTGCCAACCTGCCGCTGCTCACCTGCACGCCCCCAGCCCCCTGCTGCACCACCACCACCAGCACCAGCACCGCCTCCGCCGGCCATGGCGGCCACCAAGACTGAGTACCACTTCGGTAAGTCCCACGACACCCCGGCTACGGCTGCGGCTCCCGACTACTGTGCTTACTTATTTACGACAATATCTAATCGTTTTCTAATTGGAAACTTGGAATGGTTTGGTTTGGTTTACTTCACATAAAACCCTAACGGATATCGGATTCTATTGTTGTGTACTTACTAAATTAAACATTTTAAAAAATACGAATGAACATATATTTATTTAATAGTCGTTAGGTTCTGTCGAATATGAAGGTATGTTTCCACTCTTGACGCGTCGCTGATCTCTTGAACCATGATCATTGTAAACTGCTCTCCCTACCCGTCGTTGCTTCGGCGCACAGGCCGGTTCGTGGAGGCTGCGACACAGAACGACGTATCAGGTAAGCAGGCAGGAGGCAGGAGGCAGGAGGCAGGAGGCAGGAGGAGGCAGGAGGCGGCGAGTGGCGCCCGCAGACACGCGGGAGCCGCAACGCTTTATCATCGAGCGATTAGATAAAGCAAAATCGCTCAAACTGAGCTCGCGGCAGTAGGCACTTAGGCAGTCGCGCGCGCTGCCCGCGAGCCGCGCCCGGCACGGGCTTCCTTGTTATTGTTAGCGAGTGTTGACCGCGGCCCGCGACACCTGGACACCGCGACACTGCAAGACCGCGACACTGCGAGACCGCGACACCGGTGACCTCCTTTGCGCTGCACCTGTGCCGCGGCGCGTTATCGGTCTAATGCCATTTTAATTTCCTTAGTTACCTTAGTTTTCAATGTGAAAACGTCAACATGAAGAAATTAGAAGAAATGAGAGTGGTTTCCGGAGCAAATACACCTAAATCGGTGAGTAGCTCAGCACTGATATGTGAAATGATACGTCAGGGTCGCAGACAGTGCGGCCGTCGCTGGCAGCACCAGCCCTGTGCCACAGTGCTCTTATTCGATATACTCCTACGTGGACGTGGAATAATAATAATGGTGTTGTAAGAACTCCAGCACACATATACATATATTAATATAAAACTATAGATACTTCGATAGTTACTAAATACATTTACGTTGTAGGTAATTACAACAATACAATTATGGACAAAAAATAAATAGTAGGTATCGTCGTAGCAAGGATAAACAAGGATTTTAAACACATTTCAAGATTTGGGAATGCTGAGAGAATATGTGTGAAAGGATTTTAAAACGAGGTGGTGAAGGGTTGTCCTCAGCTTCCATCCTGCCGGAAGCAGTCACGAGCGACGCGAGACGTACTCTAGAGCCTCTGATATATTTGCTACTCTTTAAACATATGCAACTGTAAGTATCTGTCTTTATGTTGACATTTACTTGACAGGTTTATTTTACAATTGTGTATTTCTATAAGTAATATAGAACAATATATTTCACATGTCGCAGATAGGTGCCTACTAGTGTCCTAAGTGAACCTGGCTACGCCTGCACCGGTTGCTTAGATTAGATTGAAACAACTAACGAGACGCGGCATCTCCCCCGAAGCAGCGCTCTCCACTTACGTTTCATTCATAAGAGAGCTATAGTTTTGGTTTCATGTTTTGATTACATTTCATTCTTTAAAATGTAATTCATACCCGAGCTGAGGTCGGCACGTACTACGACCAGCGACCCACCTATAGAGCTACTCACCTACAGCGCTCTTTACCTTTCTTACATAGCGGTTATTCCTATTCTGAAACATATTTGTCCTTGTAATATAACAAATTCCAATTAATTTTTGACAATTAAATTACATTATGTCTAATTTATATTGGATCTATTTGGTAATTTTAAATTCAGTTGTCAATTTTACCATATAGCATTATTATTATGTTTTAAATAGAAAAAATATAGAGCCGTCGACCTGATTCACATTTAACTCAACGGAATAGAGGTTGTGGCGGGCGCGGGCGGGTGTCGGCGCGGTGGGGGGCGGAGGGGGGGGGAGGCGAGCGATAAGAGCGCCCTGTGCGCCCGCGCTGACCTGGCAACCCCCCGCCCCCCCTCACCACAACACAACACACTCCACCACGTCCTCTGCACTCGGCTTTTTTTATACATTTTCTCTATTTCCTATTACAACCTTCTACCTAAACATATACAAAGATAAACAAATTTAATTTATAACAAAAATAACATAAACTGGCATGTTGTAGAAAATGTAAAATGTTCTATGTTTAAATGACAAGATCTAAAATGATGATATAAATAATATTTCAATATGTATTTGAAATAACACAAGTGTCCACACATCACGTGCTCACGGCTCGTACGTGCCGCGAGCGCGACCCTCACGACGGCCGCGCCGGTTCGCGGGAACTACGTGTCCAACACAATGTGGTGCGCCTGCCGCGTGCTGCCTCGTGCTGCCTCGTGCTGCCTGATGCCTCCTCCATGATTATAACATTTATTATATTTCATGGCATAGCCTCGAATAGTCAACAAGCTGTAGACAGCTTACGTTTGTACTGAGCTTACTGAAATACAATTCTATGGATTATTGTAAACTGTAAGTGAAAAACTAACCAATCAAAGATATCTGCTTTGCCTGGGTAATACTAGATACGTAATAAACACGGTGAGGTTCCTCTGACGAGCGTCATGTCGGCTGTCGGCGCTCTACGCTGGTGACAGTGCCTTTGCTTGTGTAATTGTAATTGTGGCGATAAGAAACAGGTTGAGTTTCGCATAACTTCACACAAACAGTTAAACGTCGAACTAATATATTATTTTCAATTAATTTACGTTACTATTCTGTACCTATGGTACGGCCGGCGGTGCCGCTCGCGTCTTGTCTGGAGCGAGCCACTAGTTATACGCTAGATACTTATCGATATCTCGATAAAACGAGTATGAAGATTAACATTTATGAATGGTAATAATAAACCGTCTCTAATAGCATTATCTGAGGCTCGCTTCGTCGGGTGTACGTCGGGAGGTCATGAGATATGAGCTTACGTAACACGACATACACAAACATACACACGCTGATGCATATACATATGTGTAATCACACTTTTGGAATTCAATGCTGTTAGAACCTTTCGTCAAATAATACATTTTAAAGTAAGCAGATAATTAATTTTAAAGTAGATAGGTAATTAATAAAAAAATCATTGGATAAATCAATAAAGTTATTTCTCTATATGTATTGGCTTCTCATATTCGTTGTTTAGTTTAAAATCAATATAATAGCTACTTATTTAGAAAACGTACAATCGTACCGAGATTTGAACCCGCGCCTCTTGGAACCCGTCCAAGCGTCTTGACCACTGAGCCACGAGGAAGAGCGAGAGTAGAAGGAATGCCTCTGAATGCCAACTGATAATTATAGGAACTTCGACGTAGCTTGATGAGAAGAACCTTTGGCTTTATACGTTTTCTAAATAAGTATATTTTCTTTCCTAAGTGTGGAATAACTCTATAAATACATTAAAAATGTAATAGAATCTCAATTCATGGTTCTCGTTACGCTCGTAGGACACGAGTGCCTGCCTGCAGTAGATAGTGGGTGGTACGCTGCGTCCTGCATACACCAAGCTGCAGCAGTAATAAATGTAATTGTTTAGACTCAAATCTATTATCAGAAGTACGATCGTCCACGTGACGACACTAACGTGTTGAGGTGCAGCCGAGATATCAACTTTATATACAAATATTCAATTCTTGTCAAATACTGTATCTGTATTTACTATATATATACACACTACTATATATACAGGGTGGAAGAGGCTGCGCTTCTTTTACTGAAACTGCATATAGGGCAAAATATTTCAAACTCAGAATTAAAAAAAATAATCAAGGTACCTCAACGGTTTGGACGTAGGATTTTTTTTTCATTTCACCATTTTTATCCATACCTGTATTTCGTGTCACGCACACATACGTAAGCGACGTGGCCGCTTTGACAGGTAAGTGTGTGCGTGCCTATGTTATACTTTACAAATGGCGTTTTATTTTAAAACGATAATTTTATTATTTATTTTGTTTGAAAAAAAAACTTTTTTATTTTTGAGAATTATTTTTTTTCCGAATTATATTAGGCTTTTATAGAGTAGTTAAAACTGTGGTTTCATTTAAAGTGGCGCTGTCAATTCCACCCTGTATATATACACTACTTTAATAAGCAAAGTTTGTTCCGAGGAAACAATGCTCACTTTTGTGCATGTAGTACAGCCGAGACCAATATTCGACTTACGAATACTTTTTAATTAATTATTTTCAACAAGTTCATATTTTCATAGATTCAAAACATGACCTTGTCTAAGTGAACTTTACATTCTTTACAACTTACAAATACTCGTAGCTTGTAGTGTATTGTAGTGTATTGTGGTCTCTTTTAGATATGTTTGCTAATATATTGTAGTTAAACGATATCACTGATAATTTACTTATAGTACAGAGCAGGCAGTAGAAGCGTACTTGTACTCTTGTACCTAGGTACCTACGCTCTTGTAAACTTGTAACTTACTAGCTAATGTAAACAGAATTATATGTTTTAACATGGTAGAGTATTTGTAATTGCGAGGCGGGCGGGTGCCGGCGGGCGGCGGGCGGCGCGGGGAGGCGGGGCGGGGGTGCGGTCTGATAACGGCCGAGCGCGACCTCCGGCCCTCGCTTCAAAATATTAATATCTTATTTATTTAAACTGTCGACCGACACCCTCCCGCACCCCGCGCGCGCGCCCCCCTCAGCAACAACGGGTCCTCATTAAAATTGTTTTTGTGAGAAAAAGCAACATCAAATATATGTATTTAAGTAGTTATGTATTTACGAGTACACACACACACACACACGCGCACATACACAATGTACCTATAGACTGAAGCGGACACGTGTACGTACCTACTCGGCCACCACCACACCTACCTCTACCTACAGGGTATGTAGGGTACCCGCACCTACCTACGCCATACGGTATACCTGACTCTTACGAATTATTCAAACGGAACAGATGATAAACAAACAATTGATGATACTCGTAGTATCGATTACGGATAAGGAGCTATACGTATATTAATCTAAGACACCTCGTGCTCTATTTTCCGACTGACTTTCCAGACATTGCGTATTGCGTGGCGGAACTCAACGCCGCGCTTTTGCCTCCTAGAGCAGGAAATTAAAAATAATTTCCGAATGGGGCCAAACCCACATAATCACGTTTGCAGTCAGATTCTGTCCCAATGCGCTACGATGGTCTCAAAGGATTTGAAACCTAAATAAAGGATTTAATGTTTTTATAATTTAACAATGATATTTGTTATTTACACATCGTTAATGGCGCAAGATATTTGTGATGAATTTAGGAAAATTAGCGCTAATGAATCACTCATTTGTGACAATTACTATTGAATTGTAAAAAGTATTAATTATTCCGTTACTCTGCTTAGAGT
>JAEBDU010012671.1:0-54057 GCA_016802625.1 Heliconius numata | reverse complement strand
GAGCATCCCATTTGTTGAAGCCACACACCTACTGCTAACAGAACCTTGAAAATACAATAAATAATTAAAATTGTAGTTTATTAAAAATCTTATAAAGTTATTTTAATTCTCTTATACATATGTTTATTTCAAAACATTCTATTGTTTGCTTTCAATCAGAATATTTGTATACTTATAGTTTAATGCAATGTATAATTATAATATCACTAATACAAACATAAAGAAATAACATGTGGGTACTAGGCGGGCTCTTTTGGCAAATAGCATGCTGAATGTTGGAAGTTAATACAACACTTTGACTACTAGAGAAGGGAAGTCCAATTGGGAAGTGATATCTATAATATATCAAAATTTATTTAAAATAATTAAGAACTTAATACTTACGGGAGTACTTGAGGCCGAAACAGCCATGCTAGCAAGAATGCTTAAAATTTTCAGCTTTCTCTGACTTTCCATTCCCCCAAATAAAGACAAAAATATTGTATTTTTTGTAGTCTCATTTGGACAATCTGATATATAATTACAAATAATATCTATGAGCTGTAATTCCTGCAGGGGATTCAATCCCCGTCGGTTCCCGCGGCGGTCGGTCTCACAAAAAACAAATTCTGATATAAGCTCCATTGCATTATCCAGTTGTTTGTTAGTAGGAGCTGATCTTCCCACAAGCAATTGTTCTGAAAAGTCAATAAGAAAAATGTAAATAGTTGATTTTGTAACATTTTCAGGCTTAGTAATGTAAATGGAAACTGGTACCTATTTTTAAAAGAGCTTCCTTTGCACAGGCTGGAAATTCATGCTTTCTTAAAGCATGTTTTAAGTCAGAAAAAGACATTTTAAGTAAAAGCTCTCAGGACTTTTCTGAAATCCCTAATATTTAATTTAATTATATTTAATTTTTGTGCTTTTATAAAATATTGGTCGCATTTCATTGACACTGACAAATGACAGTTGACATCTAAGGCGGAGGCTACACGCTCAGTTATTTATTATCTCAGTTATAAGCTCAGTTATTTATTATTTATGTAATTATTTATTATTTAATATTTAGCATTATTCACACCTTATCCACCATTTATTTGGCGATTTCCAACGCCTTAATGTTGCCTGGAAGAAATTGCTATTTCAGCGATAATACCACCTATTGTATATAATCTTTTATGTGTATTTGACAAAAATATGTAAATAACCATCATCCTGGATCATTAGTACATTAGTCTGCGCAGTTGCACATGGTCAGTTTTCCATCATTCTGACATCACTCATGGACTGAACTGATGCCAGACTTCCACCTAACTTTATTGGTTCTTCGATTCTTTCAATGATTTTTTATATTTTATAATACGTTATATTTTGTAAAAAAAATATAATATCTAAACTTTATCCAGTTATGATATTTGAATATATTTTAATAAATGTTAGTTAGTTATTGAGATAAAATGTTTTATATATTAAGGTATGTACGGTAACATACAAATATCAATTTATATTTTTAAGTACGATACTATTACACTCTATGGCGGATATTGGAACACTTTCTGAGCTTATTTTGGCTTTATATATCATTTGAAATTAAATCCAATTATTTTTATGATTTATTTTAGGTGAATTAGTAATCTATGCTAAAATTTCATTATATTTGACAGTTACAGTAAAGTCACAAGTTGACTTTTTTTGACAGCTTGCGTTGGTGCTTCTTGGTAGATTGCAGGCCATTATTTTCCAATTATATTTCGGTTACTTAAATTTAAAATAATTTTTGAATCTCTTGCTCAAAATGGAAGTTATAGTTGCTAACGTAGATCATATTAAATTCGATATAGATTATGCATTAGAACAGCAATATGGAGCTTTACCGCTACCCTTTCCCGGAATGGACAGTAAGTAGTTTATTTAGTTATATATAATAATAATAAAGCTACAAAAAATGAATTTCATGTACATTAATAATAATCATATAGAACTAGTCGTAATTGAACTAATTTAAATATAGATAAGTCATATGTGAGTACTAGGCAGGCTTCCTTCACTACCTAAACAATTTGAATCATATCAGATAATAAGAAGAATATTGAAGTTACTACACTTCATGAAATAAATGACATATTTCAGAATCCACAGCAGCAGTGTGTGAGTTCTTTAGCCAGCCAGGAGGCTGTACTAATGGCCCTCAATGCCCATACAGACATGTAAGAGGTGACAGGACAGTTGTATGCAAACATTGGCTCCGTGGTTTATGTAAAAAGGGTGACCAATGTGAATTTCTCCATGAATATGACATGTCTAAAATGCCAGAATGCTACTTCTATGCTAGATTTAATGCTTGTCACAATAAAGAATGCCCTTTTCTTCATATAGATCCTGAGAGTAAAATAAAGGATTGCCCATGGTTAGTTTAATTTATAGCACTTATTGCATTACTTTATTTATTGTATGATTTTTAGTTCAGTCAATGGCAATAATTGAATATTGTTAATAGATAATAATATAGCAAAGTGTGGTTAGTGTACTTGGCTACATCTGCATATACTGTCTGATATCCCTGAAAATTTTACAAGATAAAGTTATCCTGTAATACACACTTACAATTTTATTTACAGGTATGATAGAGGTTTCTGTCGACATGGACCACACTGTAGACATAGACACGTAAGGAGAGTGTTATGTATGAACTATTTAGCAGGATTTTGTCCAGATGGGTCTACTTGTAAATTTATGCATCCAAGATTTGAATTGCCTGCACCTCCAGAACAAACTAAAGATGCTAAGAGGCTTCCAGTTTGTCATTACTGTTCTGAAGTTGGACATAAAGCATCTACGTGTAATAAGATTCCACCTGATGTAAGTTTCAAATATACATATCATTTTTTTTTTTATTAATAAAACCATTGAGCCTGTTGTGGCACAAGGACACAAGCATGTGTCTTTAATCATAACTTGTGGGTTCAATTCTGGGAAATGCATTATTATTTATTAATATTTTTTTTCAGTTACCTCTGTCTCCCCTACCATATGTGGGATACAGCATGAGGCTGAAAGAAAACTTCCCACTGGGGGAGAGATTATATTTAAATTATTTTATTCCTCTGCTCTGGTAGATAAAGTGCAGTGTTAATTTTTACCATTCTATGTATATACACACAATATGTTTCTGTATATACAGATTCCTCATTGTAGTATTTGAACTGGCAAGTGCTGTTTATTTTGGGCAATCTGTTTTTAATCAGAAAATAGTGAACACATTATCAACTTTGATATATACTAAGTTATAAATTAATTTTCCAGCAACGAGAAGTAGCTCAAAAACAAGAAGAAGCAAGATACAGAGCTCTAGGTTATGTAAAGACCACTGACAATGATGAAGCTCAACGCCTCCAAAGACTGATACACAAACCCTTAGAAGAGGTTACTTGTTTCAAATGTGGGACAAAAGGTCATTATGCTAATAAATGTCCTAAAGGTCACCTAGCGTTCTTATCTAATCAGACGGGCCAAAACAACACATTTAAGAAACCTAACTAGTATAAGCTTATGAAGCCAAAATGAGCTTCAATGACTTAAATTTATAGTGAGTGAAGTGAATGGTATATTGTGAACTGTATATATTTTTTTATTTAGTTTTGTACGAAAGATGTAAGTTGTGACAGTGGTTTATTTATAATTATTTTTATAAAATTTAGCTGTCATTGTCAAAGTAGAACCATTTGTCCTCCCCATATAAAAATTCTTAACAATAATCATTGGTTAATAGATATTTGTAAAAGTTGTCCTGTAAGGATTCTAAGATTAATAAGTTGTACCAAGCATAAAATGATTTTGGCACTTTCACAAATATTTTGCTATACAACCTTTGTTTTTATTTATATGATGAAGTATATGATAAATTTTATTTACCAGCATAATCATTTATGTATAATTAAATTCAAAATTTTATTTTGTTGTATATGAGATAGGAATAGTAATAGTGAATTACATTTTTCTACATGAAAATAATTAATGTAAATAAATAAACATATGAATTTGAAAATTTTGCTGTTTTTCTTGAATAGCTGATGCCATGGTAGTAAAAATAAGTAAATCGTCTTCACACTGTATTAAGATACTAGTGCTAAGACTACTCTGTTCCCCACTTTCTGCGGAATTCCGGAAGCATTGCGCGTTGAGTGGCAGAAGTCAATGCCGCGCTTTGCCTCGACAAAAGAGCGAAGCAATGGAAATAAATAGATGAGTGGAGTATATAAATATTTTACTTCCTCGAATGGGGATTGAACCCGCAAGCGTCACGTTACAGTCAGACTCTTGTGCCGCGGCGCCACGACGGCCTCAAATAGAATTAAGTATGTTAATATTTTTTTACATCTTTTAAAGTGTTTATCGCAAAAAAAAATTGAAACTGATAACTATTTTTATTTAGTAGGATAAGATTATCTTTCTAAAAATATTTTTTTTCCTGAATGTGGTTATGTGGAATTATGTTAGTATATAATTATCCTAATTTCTGTTTTTTATTTATTGTTTTTACTTAAAGAGTTTAAAGATATATTCATTGGTAATATGTTATTCTGTTCATATCCAAACTACTGTACAATAATTTATTGTGTTGATTAATAAATACAATAGAAAATATATATTATTCCTTCTATCTGTTAATATAATTTATGAGTCTACAAAAGCAAACATCGACATAATTTTATTTGAATCTAAAATCAAAGCTTTTAATAATCTGTGATAACGTCGATTGGTGTCACTCAAATTCCATACGACTTCTGTATCAATTGTCAAAATTCAAAACAACGCTCATGCTTTATTCTTGTTTATGCTACTCGTCGTTAGTTCATTACTTTTTTTGAGGTTAGCACCTGAACACTACTTGTGTTTATTTTAATCTCTAATCGTTTTGGGTGATCTTTAACTAAGTAAACTATCTATTTGCCATTGTAGCAATTACAAGGTTGTTTTGAGTCGTAATTACATACATATTTGTATAAGACTTCCTCAGTGAAGCGAGAAATCGCTGAGAGGTCTAAAGTATATTCCTACAGAACACGCTGAACTTAAAGAAACATGGTAAGTTTTGCTGTATTATTTTATCAAATATATAACCTACTACTGCAACTTTTCGTTGTCAGATCAAACTTTGTTTATAACAAAACTCACGTGTGACTTTTAGGTTATGTTCTTAGTACCGCAAGGCGGGAGCCTGAATTAAGGCTTAAAAAACGCAAAAAATGTGTTTTTTTTTATTATAAATATCTTGCAGCTTTTAATATTTTATTTAATATTATTTGTTTCTGTTTTAATATTACAGGCTGAAAATGAAGCAAGCGTAAACCCCAAGGCCTATCCTTTGGCTGATACTCCATTAACTGCTAAAATATTGAACCTTGTCCAGCAAGCAGCTAACTATAAGCAGCTCCGGAAAGGGGCTAATGAAGCCACTAAAACCCTTAACAGAGGACTATCAGAGTTTGTCATAATGGCCGCAGATGCAGAGCCATTAGAAATTGTTCTTCACATTCCTATTTTATGTGAGGATAAGAATGTGCCTTATGTTTTTGTGAGATCTAAGCAAGCTCTGGGGAGAGCTTGTGGAGTATCCAGACCTATAGTTGCATGCTCTATTACTATTAATGAGGGCTCTCAGCTAAAACCTCAGATCCAAACCATACAACAAGAAATTGAAAGACTATTAGTATAAGTTACTTTAAGAGTACATGGAAATGTATTTTTGTTAATAAAATTTCCATAAACATTCTGCATTTTATTTATTGATTTTACAAAAATAACATTATAATTGATTGAATAATTTATTGTTTGTAAATTGGTCCACAATAAATACTTAAATTTTCTAGCATCAGTTTTCAAAGAAACTTTTTACTCTAAGGTTCCAATTATCCTCCCATCTTGATTTTTGGAATTTACTTAGATTACTTCTCATTTTTTCTGCAATTTTATTCTGTTGCACATTGTTTGGAAAATTTTCAAACCAGCTCACTATTTGTTTGGATAGTTCATCAGAATTTTTGAATGTATATCCATTTTCACCGCTTTGAACCAATTCTTCGAGACTAGAAAAATAAATTCACTATTTATTTAAATGAATCACCAAATACCCTTCATGCATATTTTTATATATTTAACTGCTTAACTTGGTGTATCCTGGATGTGTACTATATAGTATTTGGTAATTCATTCTCATTAGCTGTGGGGTGGCTAGCTAGGGATAAATAATACTACTTAACAAGTCAATTTAAATTCTTACCAATTAAAATCATAAGCACATACTGGCAGTCCTGCTCCAAACATATCAACAACTTTCATAGGTAAATCCAAGCCAGATGAACTAGTATGCAGACATACACCTAAATCTGCACTCGCAACCATTTTTGGATAATCAACAGCCTCTAACCACGGTGTAACAACCTTTACGTTTTCCCATTGGCATGATATGATTTTTTCTTTATAATAATCTTTCATAGGACCCTTACCAGTTATCACACAAATCAACTTAGGAAGTTTTTTTGATAGTTTGTGTGTTACTTCATACACTAAAAAAGAAGTAGAGTATTAAAGAAGTTATTAATAAATAAAAAAATCAGCTTCACACTGTACCTCACACACAGTAGGGTAGACAGAGGGAAACTAGTGTTAAGACACTCCATTCCCCACTTTCTGCCGAATACTGGAGGCATTGTGTGCTGAGTGGCAGAACTCAATGCCCCGCTTTGCCTCAACAGCAGAGCGAAGAAATGGAAAATATATAACGTAAATAAATATTTCACTTCCTCGAGTGGGGATGCAACCCACAATCGCCGCCTTACAATCACATCTTTGTGCCGCTGCACCAGTCAATACTGACAAATGCTCTTAATGTGTTGTGTTTTCCACTTTGCAGGATAAAGGACCTAGTGTCAAAATGCTGCATTTGTCAAAACTGAGTAAATCATATTATTGTAAATAATATTAGAGATTGATGAAGCTAAATAAGAAGAAGATAAATGTTTATAGTCTGTTACAAATAATTTGTGAACACTGTTTACTCTCACTTAAGTTAGAATTATAATTGAAAGCAAAGCAAAGCTAACATATGTAAAGTACCTTGTAAAGCCTCCATTAACACATTAAAGTCTTCATCAGGAGTCCAACTAGTACTACTAAACAAAAGGCTAGGTCTGTCATCTCTTAATTTTATAGAATTTTGCACTACTTCAGTAAATGCTGTCTTTTCGATACTAGAATCAGGTGTACATCTAAATTCTTCATACTGCTCACCAATTTTAAGGAACCAATTATGTTTTTCTTGAAGATTAAGTGGCTGGAATATTTTTGGTGGTCTATCATAAAGCACAGTGGCTCTAAAACATAGGTGTTTGTAAATAAATAATAATCTGTAAATATTCATCCCTTACTTTTATTTTATGTGTTACTTACATCACATTCCAGTTTTCAAGCAAATCTGTTTTCATAGCATATGTCACACAAAAATTATTATCAGATGATTGCCCAAAAAATTTCTCTATATAAGTCGCTAATTTTATAAGAGGATGTTTAGGACTTAAGGACAGTGCCATTATAGAATAAGCATAATTATGCCAGTCAATTATAAATTTTGTTCTGGTCACTAAACAATAAAATCTACATACAGGCAATGTGGGTATGGCTGGGGGATTTTGACATAGTAAATAGTTGCATTTTCCAGTAACAAATAACGTTAACAATAAACTAATAGCCTGCCACAAAGCTTTTGCAAAGTATTGAATAATCTTTGGAACTTTATCCAGTTTAAGTGGATGTAGCTCTGTAACAGTGATTAGAGGGTTTTCTTGGATTTCACTTAGTGGTTTTGACTCCACGTAACCAATAATATTGACATTGAATCCACAGCCGGCAAGCGATAGTGCATGATACTGCATTCGGGGACTTCTTCCGATATCACCTAAGACAACTACTTTGACGGTTTTCCTAGAGTTTTCATCAGCCATATTCATTGACTAATAACTGCTTATTCATTAATGTGCTAAAAAATTATTCATATTTCAACGATTCTTTAGTAAAATAGCAAATTCGAATCGTATGACGTATCCCACTGTTGACACAGGTGACTTTTTGACATTTACCGGGGGACAGAACAGATCATTCATGGATTGACATTATATGACATAAAACATAGTGTTATATTTAAAAAATAAGTTGTTTTATGATATTGTTTATAAAGTGAAATGTGAGTCAAAAGTTTACTTTATACATTAGTTAATTAATATAAAAGAATTAAATATTTTGTTCTTACGTTCAGAAATCAAGTACAAGAAAATTAAATATTATGAACCTGTGTTTTGATTGCTGTCAAATTTCAACTAGAAGAAAAGTGTAAATATTTTTAATTTGCAAATATTTTGTCTTTAAACAATAATTTGAATCTATCGCATGTCTTGTTGTATATTAATAAAGCAACTCATAGAATCATATCGTTGGAAGTATATTTTATTTTTAATTTTTGTTAATCAATATAAAATAAATATTTATACCCAAATTTATTGCACTTAGTTGAATTCACTCACTCAAAATCACTGCTTGAATTGGTTAAATAACTTCAGTATTAAGTTTTATGTTTGTTGTAGCTTCATTATAATTAGTTATATGTAAAGTTTCTTTGTTGCCTAAGAATTTCAATGTATTGAAAACAAAGACCGATTCAAGACAATCATGTCTAAAACACTTATAGTCAAACATTTACCTTCTAATTTACCCTATGAAGAAAGAGAAAAAATGTTGAAACATTTTGGAGCTGTTAAAGTTTGGCAACCAGCAAAGAAACAAAACTATTTATTTGCTGCATTTTCAAATGTTGAAAAGGCAAAGGAGTCACTGCTCCGATTGCATCAATTAGAAATGGCGGGAAGACGGCTAGTGGTGGAATTTTCCTATGAAAAAGAACCAATCACACATATTAAACAAATTGATAATACAAACTCTGCAACAACAAATTATATTAAAGAGTTTTTGGAATCACTGAATGCTTTCAACCCTTCTGTTGACTTTTACCAGCCTCCCCCACCACATTTACGTTATAAATATCCCAATATAAATACTTCTGTAGCTGTAAATATAATCTCAGCCTTGTTTAAGCACAAACCATTTTATATTCAAGCTCTACATCTCATGAATAAGATGTCTCTTGATTTGCCATTTAAAGAAAATGAAGCTGCACTAAGTTTTTTTAAAGAAACATTTAGAGAGTTTTTCATTGACGAAATAGCAATATTGCCGCCTGAAGAACCAGAATCAGAAATTTCAAGTGGTGATGAGGAACAACCACAGAATCCAATAACTTCAACAACTGCTTTGATTAAACGAAATCATTCTCTTCCTAAAACAAGGAAACGACCTGCAGCTGTTTTATCAACAGCTAATTTGCCACAAGCCTATAAAATAACAAAAGAGAATGTAGATCAGAATGAAGTATTTGAAGTAGTCACACCTAAAAAATCAAAAAATATTTCCCTATTAGTATCACAAGATGCTCTTCGAAAACCTTCCATAGAACCAGAAGTTGTTGGAGAAATCGGAAAGTTTGAGAAAGAACAACTACCGGTGTTAAACAAGGAAATAATTGAACAGCCTAAACTACAAACAATTAGTAAGCAGGAACTTATGAAAAATAGAATATCTTATGAGGACATGAAAGTGTTGCCAGTATACAAAAACTATCATCCTGGACAACCATCTATGAGATTGTATATAAAGAATTTAACGAAAACTGTAACAGTGGAGGATTTGAACAAGATATATAAGAGATATGTGGAGGATATATCGGAGGAAGACCAGATTGGTTTTGATGTGAGGGTTATGCAAGAGGGCAGGATGAAAGGGCAAGGTTTTGTTACATTCCCGTCAGTAGGTATAGCTGAGACAGCATTAAATGAAACTAATGGTTATTTATTGAAAGAAAAGCCCATGGTTGTGCAATTTGCTCGGGTTGCTACAAGTAAACCTGTGGAATGATGGATGGTTTTTAGCATTATATATAATTGTACTTATGTGATTAAAGTAAATTAACAAATAATAAATTGCAAACTTGTACTGTAACAGATCTTGCAATAATGTTTATTGTTTTTATTACAAATAATATAAATAGCACAATTTTAATTGATCATAGTAAATACCTTATTATTTCATCCTGTAATATACTTTATATTACTAAAATTAGCACATGATAACATCTGCCTAACAATTACAAATAAATATTTTACAAAATTTCAATATAATGAAAATACTTGTCTTATAAGATTTCTTACTCATAGTTATAAGATATAGGTACATTGATTCTGTATTATTTAATATACCTACTATAGAATTATAAAATAAGAAATATTGAAGCCTTATAGTATATAATTCACTCAATATTAGTATACAAGAATATCTTGTAAATCATTACTTTATGTGTACATAATTGATAGTAATAATGTAAAACTGCCTAAAATACGAAAAATTAGTAGTTACAGAATTATAATTAAGTTTAATGTAAAGAAAAATAAGGCTTAGATATTAAGTAAGGTATATAAATGTGATTATAATTCTCATCTTTGTTCAGACTGATCATGGTACCATTTAATTTGTAGAAACAAATTGTTTTATTTTGTAAATATAGTAACAGTAAGTGTATACTATTAATATAATCAGTGTTTTCCGAATTATGAGAAAGGAAATATATATTATATATATTCTATGTGTATCTTTACTTACCTCATTTAGTATAAGCAAAAAATAAAAAAAAAATTACAATGAAAACTTATATTTCAATCAATTCAATTGCATATGACAATGATTCTTCCTGCTCCACCATTTTCTTACGAGACAATATTTTTTGTAATAAAGCCATAGTGCTATCAATCAACATCAATTGATCAATCAAATTTTCTACGACTTCCTGCATTTTTTGTAGTACATTAGAAACTTTTTCGTCTTTTGTCAATAAGTATTGTTGATAAAAGGCGTCCATGAGTAATATACACCAATCATATAATTTACTCTCATATTCCATATTTAAATTTTTCTTTGAATCCGTAAGTAAACATGATATATACGACAATAAAAATAAAGCATTGTCTAACGATAATCCATTTCTCAGAAAAGGTATTAGTAAGGCGTCACTAAAATTAATTTTAAATACATGATTTAATAATTTCAACTTCCCTCTAAGCATCATTATTTCTAGATTAGATTTACCGCATCCTTCTACAAAATTTGTAAATGCCTCTTGATCAGTTATATCTACATCATCAAGCTTAAGTAGTTTAATGGAATAATTAAGTAGTAACACTAACATTGATTCTGGTACATCTTGAAATTCTTTTACAAGTTTATATACAGGGTGCCATTCTTCTTTTTCCAGTAATAATGGTAGCAGTTGTGCACACATTGCCCTCTCTGTCAAACCAAGTTTTAATAAATCTTTAATTTCGGCTGCCACTTTGAATGTAGGTTCAGTAGGGGTGTCCCAATCAGCTATTTCTGTGTTACTATCTTCAATTATATCGTGAGATCCTAACAAACTTGATAAATTCCTATTAGTTTCTAGTACGTATGGCAGCATGCCTATATGATTTGAAGCTTCGAGTATAATGCGGCCATTAAAACAATATAATTTAGCATGTTCAGAATACATTTTCATAGGATATCTACATGTGCCGACTCCTAAGATAATGTTGTAAGCTACTATTATAGCGCCATCTTGGTCATTGTTGCTACCAAATAAAATTAAATGGTCAGTGCCCATCCAAGCTATGGAGACACTTGATAAAGTAGAAATCCATGGTACAGTCCCTACAGTTCTCCATGTTTTTTTCTCTAAATCATATACAGTAAGTTTTCCATCATTCCCTAGAATACAAGAGAATATATACATTTTAAAATATATTTTTAGACAAGGTTTAAAAGGTAAGGTTTCAAATAAGATGAAGTGTTAAAAACTAGATTTAATGCTACAGGACTAACTTTGAAGTTTTTCCCCTCCTAGTCAAAATTTAAATATTCTTGTTTCCATCAGGCTACCAAAAGAAGTGGAACCAAATGGAAATAACAAGTTGTATATGTCACAACAAATTTTGAGTGCCAAAGATGCTGACTATAAGTGCAGTGGGTTATAACTTATGTGACCATTCTTTTTTGGCTTAAAACAGGATATCTGTTTTTTTAATTTTGAATTTCAATAAATTATAGATTTTTTTAAGTTTAGTTAGGGTCTGTTTCCTATTTTTTAGATATATGCTTTTGTTGTTTTTAAGCTCATAATTTTTGGGTGCTTTGACAACGGTCTACTGCAATAATCACAGCATAACTTTATTGAAATGAACAAATTGACATGCTATTTAAAAAAAATGGAAATTCAATAAATTGTAATGCACTTAATAAAAAATTATACACTTACATAGGAAATAAACTGAAAGATTATAGTTGCTTATGAGTTCCCCCACAATGTATTCATCTTCATTCCTCTCAACTTTTATTCTACTGAGTTTAGACTTGTCCATATCGCCCAGCTCCTCTCTTATAGGGCATGTTAAAATATCATAGCTATCTTTACTATTTTTTATTACATAGCAAATATAATCTGTATTTTGTATAGTATATATAGCTGTGTCAATAATTGTGTCAGATTCTTTAACAAGAACTTTGCTTTCATAAGATTTTCTATTATCTAATGCATATGTTAGAGATGCACAATTACCATTATTAAATATTATTAAGGATGGCTGTTCATGTCGAGGGAGCAGTTTTAAGATATTTACTGGAAACTGAAAACAACAATGTAATATTGTTATTATTTTACATTTCTAAAATAAATTTATGATTAAATTGGAGTGATCAATTTTACCTTGTATTTTTTTATTTTATCTAAATTATCATCTTCTTCTTTCCATATTTTGATAGTATTTTTATTGAATACACCAATGTAGGCATTTTGTTCTTTATCACATATAACGGTCGACGTGACATGATCTTTCGAAGTCCAGCCTCCAATTTGTTTTTGATCTAAAAGCTAAAGTTTAAAAGCAAACTTATTTAAGATCCTTTTCCTAATAACGTCCATAACATCAAAATAACAAATATAGTCATTACCCTGTATTTATTAACAACATTTCGCCCTAATGTCACGATAATGTTTTCGTTTTCTCGATCTTGTGATACGCCTAAGAAACTATTTTGATCAATAAGCGGGCACAGTACATAATAGTTATGTAGTTTAGCCATTATTTTTATAATAAAATGATCAATGCAAAAGTAAAATCAAGCTCATAACCTATTCCAAGCTCAGCGTGTTTATAATTTTGTCACATGTCAATTAATTTGACATTAACACTTTGTTGACAAGAATAGACAAAAAATTGCATTGCAAAATGTTAAATTTTCACTTTTATTCTATGTATTATTATTTATTAAATTACAAAGACAATTTATAATATTCCATTCATTGTAAATTATACGGAATAAAAACACAAGAATACGTTTTGTTCAATATTTTGAAAATGAATATATTTAAATGCTCAACCTACAGACCCCAACACGGGCCTCTCAGTTACAAGTCCGAAGTTAGTAACAATTCCTTAATACTCAAGGTCAAGTTCAACAATGAACCGCCAAATTCGCTTCATCCTTCTCTCTCATATGAAATTGAAAACGTGTGATGTATGCCTTATCGCTTAAATTATTGCAAAAACTCCATCTTCATTTATCATTGTGAACTTTGATTTAATTAAAATATTCTTTCATTTTATTTTGTCCACTCGTTTGATACGGGCGTGTGACATACAATAAAATGGCAACAGCCGGTAAAGTGATTAAGTGTAAAGCAGCGGTGGCCTGGGAGGCCGGCAAGCCTCTATCTATCGAAGAAATCGAGGTGGATCCTCCAAAAGCTGGAGAAGTACGTGTAAAGATATTTGCTACTGGTGTCTGTCATACTGATGCCTATACTCTATCAGGAAAAGACCCTGAGGGTGTGTTCCCAGTTGTATTAGGTCACGAGGGCGGCGGTGTAGTCGAGAGTGTGGGAGAAGGAGTCACTTCCGTAAAACCAGGTGACGTTGTTCTCCCTCTATACGTTCCTCAGTGCAGAGAATGCAAATTTTGCTTAAACCCAAAAACTAACCTATGTCAGAAAGTCCGCGTCACGCAAGGCCAGGGTGTGATGCCCGACGGCACCAGACGGTTCCGATGCAAGGGAAAAGAATTATACCACTTCATGGGTTGTTCCACATTCAGTGAATACACTGTTGTTCTAGAAATTTCCCTTTGCAAAATTAATGAGAATGCACCCATCGACAAAGTCTGCTTGCTTGGCTGCGGTGTTACTACTGGATATGGAGCTGCATTAAACACCGCTAAGGTTGAAGAAGGATCCAACTGTGCTATATTTGGTTTAGGTGCTGTAGGTCTAGCCGTCGCTTTAGGATGCAAAGTAGCTGGTGCTAAGCGTATTATTGGAGTAGACATAAACCCAGACAAGTTTGAAGTTGCAAAGAAATTTGGTGTCAATGAGTTTGTCAATCCTAAGGATTATGACAAGCCTATTCAACAAGTATTAGTGGACTTGACTGATGGTGGTTTGGATTATACATTTGAATGTATTGGCAATGTTAACACCATGCGGGCTGCATTAGAAGCCTGTCATAAGGGTTGGGGTGAATCTATCATCATTGGGGTTGCTGGTGCCGGAGAAGAGATCAGCACACGGCCATTCCAGCTAGTAACCGGCAGGGTTTGGAAGGGAACTGCCTTTGGAGGGTACAAGAGCAGAGATAGTGTACCTAAGTTGGTAGATGATTATTTAAGCAAGAAATTACCATTGGATGAATTTGTAACCCATAAAGTTCCTCTATCAGAAATAAATGAAGCGTTCCATTTAATGCACATTGGCAAATCCATCCGTGCAGTAATTACATTTTGAAACTTATTTTCAATGAATACTGAAATACTTTGGTAATTAATATTTATTTAATTAAGCATTTAACAGTTTATTATAAGTGATTGTTATATGACTGGAAAATAAAAATCATTTTGTATATAATCCAATATGTTTTCGTTTTTATTCCAACTAAAATATAATTCATTATGTATTAGGTAATTTATTTACATATTTTAATTTCAGGAACAAGTAAATCCTTGCTATCAGAATATGGAAAATATTTGAGAAAATATCTAATTGGGCATTTATGAATGTAACTCTTAAACAATTAATTTTTAAGTTAGTCTGTGTGCTTGTGCACACTAATCTCAGAAACGGCCTAACCGATCGAAATGCAGTTGTTACTGTTGTATTTTGACAAACTTCTCTTAACATTTAGCGTTAGCTTTATTTAAATCGGTTTATAAATAAAAAACTATGTTAAAATATAATAGGTACTGCGTGCATGCTTACAATATTGCTTCTAAATAATTTTTTATTGAATTTTATTAGATCACGAAATTAATTCAGATGAAAATATAAACGTGTAAAGATATACCTACCTACAAGCGAGCGAAGTCGCGATCGGGTCCCTAGTTTTTAATATAATCATTCCACCGAGTGGGAATCGTACCCGTGACAATATTGTATATAGACTCATGTAACATAGGACATTATTGGAATCATGTAGTACAATTAAGTAATTATATGCTTATTTAATCTCCATAGTTGCAAAAATTGTAAATGTTGTCACCGTGACGTCTGATGACGTGCATGTTTTTTAGCTGATTACTATTCAATAATTCTAAATTTGAATTTTTTTTGTACTGGTTGGTTATAAAATAGATAGGGACCTATACTATTTTAATTCCTATGTGTAGAAAAACATCTTTAATATTAAAAATGGTACTTGACTCACGGTACGGTACTTTTGATATACTTATAGTTTCTTACTTTTTTTTAGGTTAAGGCTGTAGCTATCCCGCACATATTTAGCTGAGCAGGCAAAGGTAACTTGAGAACCTAGTGTTGTAGTAGTAGCCACCTCGAAGTTACGTTTTCTGATCTTTTGCATATTGTCCATCCGGAAAGAAAATATATAATATAGGAAAAATACTACAATAAACAAAAAAGTATAATATTAAAGATATATAATAACGCCATAAATTAACTTTTTTAGAAGTTTTGTTAATTCATGTTAAAATACATCAATTTGGGCAAGGCAGCGAAAGCACAGCACAATCTATTTTAGTATTCAAAATAAAACTACAAATAAACTTGAACATAGTATAATTTTCACAGTCAAACGTACCTATAAGTAAATATTAATTTTATAAATTACAATTACATAACAATCGAGCACATTGAAATAATTATTAACTTATATAAAATTGGAACGTAACTGAAATTGAAATTATATATAGATTTGAAAAAAAAAATATAACTTATTACAAACAATAATCTTTTTTCAATATCTGAATTATATTACTACCTTAAGATAACTTTAGTTTATTTAATATTTCCTTTTTTTTCAGCTTCACGCTATATTCCGAACACAACAGGGTAGGCAGAGGGACCTAGTATTGAGACACTCCGTTCTCCAATTCTGGAGGAATTGTGTTGGGAATTCAAATGGCGGAACTCAACGCCGTGCTTTGCCTCGACACCAAAGCGAAGAAATGTAAACATAAATATTTCATTTCGAATCGTTGCCTCTTTGAAGTTTGACTTTTGAACCATTGCGCGTTGTTCACACGGGAATATTAATAAACAAAAGAAAAATAAAAAAAAAACTCGGCGCAGCTATTTACAGCTAAGTTCAGGGCGGCTACGACGCATCGATCGTACTGCAATGTGTGTATATAATTAATTATATAACATTAAATTAAGTATATAACATTAATATCATAATATAATCTAACTACTATCATTAAACATTTATACCTACACAGATCACAGTCTTCACTTGGGAACGGAACCTTGAACCTTGGGCTACGAATCAGCTGTCAGTTGCTTGTAATACTCTACGTAGACGTCGCATTGTTCACCTGCAATTTAAAAATTCTATAAAACTATCACGAATTATATAATTAAATTACCTATTAAAAACTTTAAATCATAAAAGAAAAATATGTTTGACTAAATATTATTATGTAATATGCAAGACATTAGTAGCGATGCAAATAATACCTATATTTTTCTTCTAGCAATGAAAATATACACAGAATGATAGGTGCAGGATTAGCGAGGATATCACAGTGAGAATAAAGAAGAACGTGTTCAGGTGGTTCTGGCACGTCGAGCGAATGCGTGATGAAAGAATGGCCAAAAAATAGTTAAGAACGAAGAGTTGATTTTCGAGAACTTTGTTTCTATGTTATTGGAAGAAGGTCACGTAAAAAGCAAATGGACTCTCCATATGTGAAGGAGGAGGAGGTATACAGAGACTTTAGCGTTTGGTGCTCCGTTCTCTGTGACTACCCCGCTAAGGATAAAATAAAAAAAAATACAGTCGAATTGATAACCTCCTTTTCTTACAGAAGTCGGTTAAAAAATGACTACGTGACGATCTTAGGTTAAAGTGCCAATATCAAAAAAAATAAATATCCGCGACGGACCTTACGAGTATGTAGTAGGTAAAGTTACAAAACAAATTAAAAATAAAATGTCTATTTTTATAATTTAAATGTTTCCAAATATGATATTTTTAGGTACTATTGGTACCTATACTTAGCTACAAAAAAACATTCTAATCAAAGATGATAATAATACGTTCACGTTATATAAGTAATTATGTATGTACATTAGTTTACGTTGACAAATATATACTTAAGGTATTTAAATGTGCTATTTTTTTAAATCTTTCATTAATTTTAATTGAATACAAATTCAGCTATTAAATAGCGCAACTAAACGTCACATTTGTACAACGGGACTGGGAAATTTAAAATTATATTTTTGGATAATTTCTTTTTTAAGGCGATAATGTTGACTTTTTGTTTTGGTATTCAAAAGTTATCTATAGAGATATCACGACATACAATGTAGATTGTATGGGTTAGGTATATTAATGATAACCAGAATTAATGTACAAATGACATAAGATTTCATCAGTTTGTACATTGAAACTAGAAAATTACTTTACTTTCGTATTTCATTAATATTTTTTACATTTCAATAGAACCTAATGAATAATTGAATAAGTCCACTGTCATCCATGTAGGACTTTTTTTTAATTTTTTTTTTCAAACATAATCTACAATCTAACAAGTTAATACAAAATAAAATAAACTAACCGAAATAATTAACTTTATTAACGCTATTTTAGAATGTTGGTAATTCGTAATTTTCGGAAGATTTAGTGAAACGCTAGTGTAAAAATTTTAAAAATAATCTGTAAGTCTTATAAATCAATCTATTTATGTAAATATGTTTAAACAATACGAAAATAAATCAAAAAGTTTATAATTTATGGCGATTTTATTCTAATATCATGGCGGAAAAAAAAGTGTACAAAGTAATTTATCATGGTATTTTTTAAGCCTATGATAATGATTTCTAAACACTGGCTTCTATAATTATATTGATAATTCATATATAATAAATTTATTTAAAAAATAATTTATTTTAAACAAAGTGACAAAATAAAATTACATAACCATGTAAAATAAACATATTAGGTAAATACAATTCAGCATACTTTTTAAAAATAAAAGTTACATCGATAAGATAACCTATGAACAAATATTGATATAAAATTCCAATCATGTAACACTGGAATGTAATTTAACAACGGTTTAGGTTATTAATATTATTTTTATCTTTAGTTTGCCTACGTAAGTGCCACGTAATCTTAGTGATTAGCTATAGTAAATATTATTATTTTGTGTGTAGGTATGTTTGTGTAATAGGATAGGTGTATGATAATTGTTTTTTTATAGTATCACGCTGTATTCCGTGCGTAGCGGAGGCACTGCTTGTTGAATGGCGGAACTCAACGCCGCGTATTGCCTCGTTACCAGAGTGAGGAAATGAAATTATTAAATATTTAATATCCTCGAGTGTTAATCGAACCCACGATTTGTAGCGTTTACGCACTCTTGTGCCGCTGTGTTTTATTTTGTAACATAGCCATATCATCTTAACAAATACGACTTACGCTCTCTTTCTATAATTTTCTTTCTCTTTCACACATATAAATATACAGAGAAGTAAACAAATAGTTTCACACACATACAGACAAGCAAAATAAACAATAAAACCACTTACTCTTAAGAAAATGCGGACTGCCCCTCAACCTTTCATTCCTCGCCAGCAGAGCATGATAGACGGCCAAGAACGCTCTAGGGTCACTATTCAGCTTCGCGGCAGCCAGCAACTTCCTGGGCTGCAGACCATTCAAGATGGCCGCCTGCTTGGCAACTCCTGTGGCCACTGACGGCTCGTCCCAGCCTAAGAGGACTTCCACGACATGTCCACCAGCTGATAGCCTCCACATCATGTCTAGTGCCAATTGTAGGTAGCCCAGACTTAGTAATTGGCAGGCTAAAGGCCTCGCGTCGGCCAAAGCGCCCCTTCGTATTAAAGAACGAAGGCGTCCCCCAGAACCGCGTGTTACCAGCGATCGTACGCAAAGTTCCGCGGTAGTGTGTTGTACTAGAATATCATGGCGGGATAGGGAAGCTAGATAGGCTGTTACTACCTAAAATGGAAGATTTTTCGTTTATTTAATTGGGTCATGATCAGCTTCACGCTGTATCCGGCACACAGCATGGTAGGCAGAGGGAACCTAGTGTAATTCGGCAGAAAGTGGGGAATTCTGGAGGCATTGCTTGTTGAGTGGCAAAACTCCACGCCGCGCTTTGCCTCGACACCAGAGCGAAGAAATGGAAATATAAACGTAAATAAATATTTCACTTCCTTGAGTGGGGATCGAACCCACAACCCTCGCGTTACAGTCATACCCTTGTGCCGCTGCGCCACGACGGCCTTATTAATTGGGGATGTATCGAAATGACTAAAAGTTGTACATATATTTTAAGTGAAGGAGGTAAATCTGACCGCACGTACAATGGTTTACATCGAAACGATAGTATAGACTCTATAGACTATAGCCTTCTTCGATTTTTCCAATCCGAACTAGGTAGTTGTTTTTGAGATCTCAGCGAGATCGACCAAACAAATTCTTCATATAAAATAATCTACCTACCAAATTACCTAAAGATGGGACTGTTCTGATATTAGTGAAAACATTGTAGTGTTGCCACTCAATTAATAATTATTAGAGGTAAATTTACAAACACGGTGAAGTAAAGAAAAATTGCCAAATTTGAACATCTTTAATTTCACGCATCACTCACACACAATGAATGAATTGAAAAAAAATAATTCATCATTCATTCGAGAAATATTTGCCCTCAGTATATTTATCAAACATAATTTACTTTCCGTCAATTCTTTCAATAATTTATTTCACTTTTTTAAACGAAATTTAGATTATCCATATATTATATAAAACTACATACCTGTACTAAAAATTCTATATCCTGCGCCTGTAAAACATGCTCGCATATATCCGTCTGAGATACTATTACCGGAAAATGTCCCGAAGTTCCCGAAGCTGAACCCGTGATCCCCGCCGTGTTACGCGCCACCTCGATGTCTGCCCATTTTCTGTTGAACAATATTCTAATTACTATGTACAAACAAAATATTTTTAGGAATCTAATGTCATTATTTCATTGAACAGGGCTTGGATAGTGGAACTAAACACCGCATTGTGTCCATAGAGAACAAGTGGATTTAATTCACAACTACTGTGGGTACAGATTATATAAATTACTCAATATTTGCAATTTTGAATATTTAGACATTAAATAATCAATAATTTTCACAGGCCACAAATATTGTTAACAATGAAATGATTAAAAGTTATACACACTATTAATGCTCGAGTTTGTAGGTTCGATCCAACTCAAAGAATTGAAATATTTAATATATTCACTTCGGCGTAGAGTTCCGTCACTCGAGACGTAATGACGAAAAGACGGTGGTAAATGATAAGCGAGCCAATGACTTAGCAGAAGGTTCCCTCTCCCTACTTTGCTATATGCGGAATACAGTATGAAACTAAAAAAAACAAGCGACTAAAAATTTTTATTTTATGTTTATACACACCTGTAAACAGAATTAATTTCGTCAAAGGACTTGGTCAGTTCTACCAAATAGTTTCCAGCATCACCTACTAATTGATTTAGAATCCTATATATGGTTTCCTTACTGTCCTTCCGCCTTAGTAATACTGCTATTATTTTAGATATTTCGTCTTTAGACACCTGTAACGAGGATAAGATAATTAAACAAAAAACGGTCAAGTGCGAGTCGTATCGCCGACCGTGAGTTTCGTATTAATTTATAAAAGTTGACAGTTAAGTTTAAGACAAAACGAAAGTTTAGCTCGTTTTCGTTTGCGTTGACAAAGAAGTATAATTTTTCTGTGCTCCAACGATGGTTGGAATTTGGAGGCTCCAAATTCCAAGGAACTATAGATCTGAATCTTTATGACAGTTTGTTACCTCCACACATTCTTGAGAAAGTGTCTGAATCGACGGACAACTAAGAAAGGCTATAAGGGTTCCGTTTTTTTTTGAGGTACGGAACCCTAAAAATGTAAAAACATCTGTAAGACAGCATTATACTCACAGAATAAGCTAAACCAGGCAGTATAAGATTGACCCTCCACAAGCAGCCAAGGCGCGCGTCTATTATATAATCCGGTTGAAACACCACCCAGTTGCCTGAGTCTAGACTTTATTCAGGAACATTATACAAAATACTTGAAAATTGACTAAAAAAATATTTTTTGGCAGAAAACCTATTCGTGCCGCTTAATTATGTAGACATTGTGTGTTAAGTGGCGGAACTCAACGCGGCACTTTTCTTGTTATCGGAGCCCAGAAACGGAAAATAATAAATACCTCGAGTGGAAATCGAACCCACACACAAAAATCGCGTTTACAGTCAGATGCTATGCTGATTTGCCATGGCGAGTAGTGTTAAGACACTCCTTTCCCATTAAGCCACTTTCCGCTATATTATGGAGGTATTGCATGCTGAGTGCCGGAACTCAACGCTGCACTTTGCACCGTTACCAGAGCAAGTAAAAGAAAATATTTCATTCCCCTGAGTAGGAATCAAACGCACGACCGTCGCGTTCACAGTCGCACCCTTGTGCCCCTTCGCCACGACGATCTCTCTAGTCTATTTTGATGTTATTTAAAAAGGATACACATAGGACACAATTGTTCATCAACAAACGCCGGCTTCATAGAAATACCTTGCACTACCGGTATGTGTATGGCTATATTATTCTCAACTTTTGATTCTTCCATTATATCAAAGATTTGGGAAGTTTGACTTGACTGTAAAAAAATTACCATGCCACCTGTTCAACATCTCTCTTTCTGTAATTTATTCAGTTACTTAGTAAACCAAAAAAAAGCGATTTTTGAAGTACGAGATTCCAAGTGAAGCAACATTAGCTGACATCTTTTACCATTACTATCCTCTGTACATTTTTTTTTGTTTTTTAATGGTAATATAATTTTTTTATTAATTATTACCAATTTATGGAACTCACTTGATGATGAATAACAAGCAGATCGTCTATAACGCTGACCGCAAAACGACCCACGAGACCTGTCTTAAGAACATGCTGGGTTGATCCACCTCCTGAGATAGGCATTAACCAAACCTGGAATTTTAATCATTTAACAATATTTATTATTAAGAAAGTAGTCTAAATGTAAAAGAGTGATAAAATGAAAGTAAAGTAAACTAAAGACTAACATTTTTGAGGAAGTTAAAAATCATAATAATAATTTTTATGTGTATAATATGTCAAATATTTTGTTAAAGAAGTGTCTAACTTTAAAACTGAATATTCAGAGTCCACATCTTATAAATTATAATAAAATATAACATCAAACCAACTATATGTAAAATTAATATTCATACCAAAAATATAGCATATTCATTAGTAACAAATGCAACTTCATATTCAAGTACATTTAATAAACAATATAATTCTAATTATATTTTTATTTATTATTTAACACATAAAAGAATAATAACTAAACTTATTAGGTAGTAATATCTCAACACATACCTCAGTAGGCCCACTGATAGGCGAAGTGCTATGCTTGAACAAGGCGCACCATGCTGCACCACACAGTCGTAGAACAAACACGTCTCGTTCTACCACAGGTTTGGACCATTCCACTGAAAAGTAAATGAAAGTCTATAAAATTTATGATAGTTTATTTTCAGCTTAATGCTATACAGCAGGGTATGCAGAGACAATTTAGTGTCAAGACATTCTTTTCATTCAGATTTTAGACCAAAGCCAGCCAACCATATTCAATAAAATAAAAATAAATAATTAATGATTGAATCCACAACTATTCACAGCATGATAAAAAAATTGTAGGTATATATACAAATAAAAGGTAAAATCATATTCCTATTTTTGACATCTAATTAAATATTGCAGTTAACTAATATTTTATATCTAGCTTAAAAATAGTTAAGCACAGTTTAATATTATTAAATAGAAGCATACCTTCCAATTTCTGTAGTTTAGATATAGTAGAGTTATTTAAAGAGAATGGTTGAAGAAGAACTCCATTGTTACCAGCCAACAATATTATATTGCTTTGGGCACACCATGAAAACCAGGCACCACTGAAAACATAAGTTTTTGCTTAAAAGTAACAAAATAAGAACAGTGCTATAAAATTATTCATAAGTAAACAATAAATTAAGATGTTGTAAGGATTTATATTATATTAATTTGAGAATAAGATATTTGTATTTAATAACTATATTAAAAAGATTACCTGAAAGAAGTACTCTTTAATGTTTTCAACTGCCTTTTTTCGGCAACCACTTGCAACAATTCTATTCCATGGTCAGTTATAAAGGCAATCTCATTAACCCTTGGCCACACAAAGCCTAAAATCTTAGCATTTTTCCACTTACAAGTATGAGAATATTCTACATTAGTTGGAGCCAGATCTTTAAAATTAGCAAATTCAACAGTTGCATTTTGACCTTCTAAGTTTCTTTGTATTGCAAGTATTCGGTGATCTGGTGAAAATTTTATAGATATGATAGGTCCTTTATCTTCCATGCGAAATGAAGTGCTTTTTGAATCCATTCCAGTGACCGTCACGCCAGTCACTCCCCCAGAACGTACGGTAAATACCTAAGTTTAACAATTTATAACTTGAATTTTATGAGAAAATCAATAATTGATGGCTAAATAACAAATATTCTATTTAACTATAATAAAATAATTTCTATTTTTAATGTTTCTCTTAAAATTTTACTTTGGTGTAAAATTATAATAAAATATTACTAAAATTAATTACCTCTCCATTTGTATCATCGAAAAATACGTTAGTGACAGGACTATCTGCATCAAATCTCTTAGGTTGTTCCGAAAGACATAGATAGTATTTGTCAGTGTCTTTTAATGAAAATTTAGCCATGTTTAAATTTAATTAAAATTATACAGCAAAGTAAACACGCACTTTATTTTTATTATGAATTTATGACGTTTACTTTGCAGCTGAATGCCAGAGTTTGACAGCTGACAGTTGTTTGGTATAAACAAAAATTCCATTTAAAAATGAAAAATTATAACATTAAAAAAATATATTTAAATTAATAATTATATATTTTTTGTTTTATTAAGCATTTATTTAGTTTAGTTGGTTTACAATACCGTATTAAGATAAGATACCGTTTAAAGTAATTAACCAACGTAACCATAGTGACGTAGTAATACAACAACGGTGCCGTTGAATTTTTTATTCATATATAAAATAAGTGAATATGAACGAAAGCATAGAATTAAAGAGCTTTAACACAAATTATGCTAAAGGAAGTGACTCTGAAGAATATCATGAGATAAGCCTAGATGCCATTGAAGAAGAGCCACACGCGAGTAAAATTACACCTTTTAGTGAACACGATTTTTTTATACAATATGAAAATAAAAAAACAAGAACTAAGCCGAAGAAGAAATCAAAAAAGAAAGAGAAAGTAAAAGATGTTATGGATGTTATACATGCAGAAATCGCAGCACAACCGTTTCTTATAAAAAATAATATTGTTACTGTGGATTACACTGACGGAGTCGGAAAATATTTAAAAGTCTCCAATATTCCAATTTCACAAGCGAGGTCGAACTATAGAGACGCTGAGTGTGGGTAAGTGATGTTTTATATTAATAATATTATATAACTAGTCTTTTATATAGAACTTTAGTTAAAAATACAGTATAAGCCTACTGGTGAAATCACATAACATTACTTCAAGGTTTCAAAGTTCAAACATGTTTTATATTTTACTACACATACAATACAATTTATGGTTGTAGCTCAGTGTATTACTATAAAATACGGATTTATTAAATTTACTTTACAGTTATGATATTAAAAGTACCACAAATATTAGTCCAATATTTCCTTGTGTGCTGGAAAATATTATGATAAAAGCAGTTGATGACGTTCAGGTTCAGTATATGGAACCGGCATTATTTAGCGATATTATCAATGAAAATGAAGAGAGCGATATGAGTAAATCACCTAAATTTTTAGACGTCATCTTACAAAATATAAAATTTAAGCATCATCACGATTTCTCGTTAGAAAAATTACTTTGCGTAAAGATAACCAAAGTTTATGAGGAATATATATTTGTTAAGACAACTCTGATAGATTTACTAAAAAATATAGACATAAATAGATTAACTAGAACTAACTTAAAAGAAAAGTTGCTTAAAATTAGTCCGGATAAAAAAGATGATGCTAGATTCGACAGCAATGTTTTAAAGTACACAAAGCTAATGCTTGATTATAAGGAAAGATATTTTAAAATGGTAAAAAGGGAAAAACAATTATTACATAAGATAATATCATTATGGTCTGATATTCAAATTATTCGGGAAAAATCTGAATATAAGACAAATTATATTTTGGAAGTAAATGAAGTAAGCACGAGTGATGAAGAATTTAAAAACGAATGGAATAAAATTTTCGAGAGAGAATATTCCGATTTAATCATAAAAATCGAGTATGAATTTATTATTAAGTATAAAGATTACAAACAAAGCAAATTCAATAAAGATGGAGAAGAAAATAATAAAATTTCTAAGCCAATACTGAAGATTGATTATGATGAATTAAGAACGGAAGTTGAAAATATAGTAACGGAAATACTACCAGAAAAGAGAATAGAAGTACTATTGAAACAAGATAAAAATATTTTAAGTAATTTGTATGATTATGGTAAAAGTTTTTATAAAAATAATTATTTTAAAGTTTATGTTGATAATGTTTTTGTGTGTGAATCAGAGGTATATGGGAGTAAGAGCGATCAATGGAATTTAGATTTCGAAGAGTGTTTGTCTATTGAAATTTTACCCCGAAACAGTGATTTAAAGATAGTTTTATGTGAAAATGACGATGACGTGTCCACACTGAGAATAAATTTATCAGATATAAGAAAAAATACAAATGAAACAAACTTCTTTAATAAAGAATTTGATTATAATAAAATAGTAGAACCTACTACAAAAACAATAGGGAGCGGATTTGATATAAAGCGTATTTGCTCAGAGAACAAAGTTAGATTGAAGTCAAGCAATATGTTCAAAGGTAAAATATTTTCAAAATGTGAGGTTAATGTTAAAATAGGATGGAATGAGAAACTTAATAATAATACATCGGAATCTATAAAATCATGTACAGATCTCGGTATTAAATTGAAACGGTTAATAAGCTCGAAAGACAAAGCGAACGTAAAAGTTTTAATAGACATAATAAGTGATTTATATGAACGTAAAATAGACGACAATGAAAATATTAGAAATAAACTTGAAGACATCTGTAAAGGATCACTTAAAAAGAAAGAAGCGTTCGAATTTAATGACGTTGATATTGATATTACGAGATTTAAATTATTATATCAACGGCACAACGGTGGTTTTGTTGATATAAAAAATAAGGTTATTCCCCTATTTCCAACACAGATTTCTACAGAACAGTTGAATAGTATACAGAAAAGTGAACAAAAAGATATAGATTATATAAAATTTGAGAGTAACGCGGACACGAATGTAATAGATTTGCAAAGATATATCGGGATAAAATATGTTGAGAAATTAAATAAAAATTTAAATATAAATATAAATGAGTACCTTCTAAAGAAAACATATAAGGATGTCGTAAAAGAGATCAATATTTTGAATTTGAGGTGAGTTATAAATGAGTAAGAAGTGAGAAATATTCTTACTCTTTCATCATATTTGATGTGAAATTAAACAAATTGAAATGATGATTATAATTTTTTACCTTGTTTGTATATTGATATGTTTATGTTTAAATTTAATTCTTTTAACCACATTATTAAAACTTGAATGGTCACTTTGCTAAAAGCCCAGAATAATTTGTCATTATCATTTAATTTTCTTGTGTTGTGCATATTTTTAATATTTTTACAAAATTTATATATATATAGATCTGATGAGCCATTAGATATAATACCAAATCAACAAGTACTTCTAAAACAAGAATCTTTAAAGGAACAGGAAATATATATAACGGTGCTCAGAGCATTTAATTTGCCTGACAGAAGCGCAACTTTATTGGAAGAGGAAAATGACGACGATGAAAATATAGCTGGTGAGTTCAATAGTTAACGGTGCTATTAAATTAATTATTTTTATAATCTAGGACAAGGAGGCCGTCGTGGCGACGTGGCACAAGTGTGTGACTGTAAAGGCGGTTGTGGGTTCAATTCCCATTCAGAGGAATGAAGAGAGGTCGTGTCCCGCAGGGGGCGCCCTTGTCGCCGATGACGTCCTAACTCCTAGTATGTGGGCAAAGCCGCAAGTGGGCCACTAGTTTATTAATATATTCATTCTTTTTTAAAAAATATTCTTGGTTTTTTTATAAATTATTTGTTTACAATAGAAAGTAGCATCTTAATAACACTATAATAATAGAAATAATTTAAAGTATTCCATCTTTTTACTACAATTGTTATTTTAAACATTTCAATACTTTTTTAGGTTTTAAAGTATATCCATTGCGGCCATTTGTTCGTGCGAGTTATCACGGAGTATACGCACAGACAGCGACGGCTATAGGATGCCATCCTACTTGGAATCACACTATGAAAATAAAAATGAAGTATTTTAAATATTTTAAAGCTATTTCCTTTTATTAGCTTTACTAATTTCCCGCATATACCTAGTTCTTTTGTTACGTGCTGAATTGTGAAACCTAACGCCGCGATTCGTGTTACTAGGCTGGCTCGGGCATAAACAAGTGACTATAAATGGGACAGGTTGTGGGTTCGAATCCAATTACAGAAAATTAAATATTTTGTATTTCATTTTCTTCGCTCTGGCAACGAAGCCAAAGCGTGGCGTTAAGTTCCACACGTAATGTCTCTAGTATTCGGTTTATAGTGGAGAACGGAAGCGTGTTAATAGGATCGGTGTGTCTTAACACTAGTCTTAGGTTCCCTCTGCCTACCCTGCAGTGCAGGATACAGCGTTAAGCTAAAAGAATATTCATTTATCGGAGTGAAGATAGATCTTAAGATCTTGTTTTTTGCTTGAACTAAAATTAAGAAATAGATATGTCGTTCAAAAAGTTAACATTGAAAGTAAAAAATAATGCTTAAAAGTGAAAATTAAAACTATTGAATTATTTAGGTTGCCTCGGTCTGGTTAGTAGTTTATAATCTATATATTGTGTAAATAAAAAAAAACATTAATGATTTTCAGATTTGAACCCCTTTCGTCCATTCATATAAATATATACGACGAATGCAAGGATAACGTAAGCGAGATGTACTCTGATGAGCATTCTACACAGGGTACTGTTTACTATAGGAAGAGTAATAAATGGCTAGGAACTGTTAAAGTGCCGCTACAAACTGTATTGACTTTGGGGAACGTATGTTTTTCATCATATTAATATATTTAAATATATAATGTGAAAAATATAATAAGTATTGGTCTACCAACGTTGTTTTCACGGGGCCGATATTTCAAAATTTAAGCCTTAAGATGTCGTATCATTTAAATATGAAACAAAATATCATAGAATTTTTTGATTAAGATGCAAACGATCTTAGACAAAGCTTATTTCATTTTTTTCCAGATCCGAGGTGCATTTAAAATCACTTCGCCTCTCTTTATATTTGGTTACGAAAATACAACAACGAAAGAATCTCAGCCATTTATTCCAGAAGTATCTCAACTATTCAAAAAAGATACTTCTTTTATTGTTCTCAAAATAACCACAAGCATGTCACGATTTGGAGGATTTAAAAATTATAACCAACCGATACCTGTTGATGCTAATGACAGCCTGATACGCCAACTAAATGATTTTGTAACGGAATACATAAATGATTTCCCTACAAGGAACATTTCTCTAACTTTTATAGATAGTTCTGGAAAAAATAAATGTGCTTCAGAATTTTTACAGCCTATTCCTTTACCCGACTATGATTTTACTCCAACTAACCCAAAAAAGGCGGAATCCGCTATTTCAAAGAGTTCAGGACATTCTAGAAGTTCGTCATCAAAAAGTAGTAGAAAGAAGAATTCTCTCGCAGAAGAATCTTTAAGTGGTTTTGAGGCACATAAGGGCGAAGAGAGTTTGTTAGTTAAGAATATGGATATGGCAGTACGATATGTATCTTTGATACCGACTTATGAAGTAACGGAGAGTCATGTGGTGACTTTAATGGGAATGGTAATGTATTTGTTTTGTTATATTTGTCGTCTGATTCGTAGGTAAAGAATATGATGAGTTTTCACTCTCCATTAATTTCTCTAATTATTGGTATCACCACAAATATTAAAATAGGTATTAATAATTAGGTAAATTAAAATGTCTTTGTATTTATTTAAACAGTTGACTTTTTATAGTATAAACTCTAAGCATTAAAAATAAGAAATCTTATTTCATTGTCTTTGACTTGTAACAAGGAATTCGTATTAAAATCATTATTTTTTTATTTTTTCTAGTTTTACACTTATGTTTTTTTTCAGGAGCTTCTTAAAGTGTTGCATGGATCTCCACTGGACCATACAATATTACTAGCAAGTTTCTTCATACATTTAGGCATAAAATGCTGGGTTATCATCGGTTTTGGCTTATCCCGTGGTCTAAGCAGCTATGTTTTAGTGAAATATCAAAATAATAAGGTTTTTATGGCTCATTTTGAAGAGAAACGCGGCGCATTATTTAATAGAACTGACGAAGTGATTTGGTACATTTACGATGCGGTGGCAGGTGAAAGATATGAGTTGAGAGATATCGGATGTCCTTTGAAAACTGTTAGTTATGTTTTTGATTGTGAAAATGTAAGTTTCTTTTTAATTTATTATGAATGAGCTTTACAGGACCAGTCGTGGTGCAAGGACACAAATATGGACTATAAGCACTACAAATTGGGGGTTCGATTTCCAATCGAGCGAATGAAATATTTAATATTATCATTTCTGTGCTCTAGTAACGAGGCCACTCAAGACGCAACGCCTCCAGAATTCGACAGAAAATGGGGAACGGCAGTTTCTTTAAGGGAACGGAGGGTTTTAACATTACGTTCCCTGGTGCCCTTTGCCAATACTGCTATATGCAGGATACAATGTGAAGACAAAAAAAAATACAGTCGAATTGATAACCTCCTTTTCTTACAGAAGTCGGTTAAAAAAAGGAAGAACAAGCTTTGCGCTTTTTCTCATAGGTACCTACTGTTATCTGATCAGTAGGTATAATTATGTGATATCTATATGGATATAAGATCTTAATGTTACTTAATCGCTAATTAATGTTTCTGAGTACGATTGGCTTGATGTTAGGCTTATTTTTAATGACAATATATTTTTTTAGATATGGGTTAATATGCAAGCGACAGAGGACTGTGAAAGTGTTTCTTTTGACTTTACTAAACCTTCAAATTGGCAAGCTGTAAGTAGACTCCTAACGTCATAACATTAGTAAAGCTCATTTTCTTTCTAAAAATGATTTTCTTTCGTTAATGAGAAATAATATTCTAAAACTATATTAAACAATCAATAATTTTTCATTATAGGTCTTCGACAAACCTCTTTTTGTGACAAGGTCAATCATTACTGAAGGCTTTTACAGTAAACCAGGGGACGTGGAAGAGTTACGCTCAAGTTTAGAGATGAAAATAAAAAATAAAGTTCAGAAATGGCGTTCTCATGTGAAAACTATTTGGAATAGGTAAACATATATACCGTACCGTACCGTAAAATAGGTTTAAGCATAACCTTGTGCTTCAGTAATGGGTTCGATTTCACTAATTAATAAATTATTTTTTATTAATATTTTCATCTATTCGCTCCGACACAAAGGCAAAAGCCCGGCGTTGAGTTCCGCCACTCAATAATTAGGCGGCGCAATACCTTGAAGAAATCGGCGGTGGGGAACGGAGTGTCTTAACGCTAGGTACTCTCTGTCTACCCTGTTATATACGGGATACAGCGTGAAAGTGAAAAAAATAAATAAATGATGGTAGTCGTTTCAAATTCAACTAGGTATTGTGGCAGTCTACTGAAAGAAATGCTACCGTACTACGAATATTGGGCGTTTAATCCTACAGAACCTCGTCCGCACCTTGGAAACCGATTGAAACAATTGATGGCCACTTATAAGGTGGGTAGTTTTGAATTAAAAATATTTATAATGCGTCGACTTATATGACCCGACGATTGTGGGTTCAAACACATTGAGGGGAATTATTAAAGTTAGTTATATTATAAAAGTTTACTTTAGTGTTAATTATTTACAAAATCTTAACATTAAGTATAACAATAATTATTTTTCTGTACTAATTCCAGATTTTTGGTTTTCCACTGAACATGCCGTATGTAAACAGGAAATTAATAATTTCAAGTATAAAATCTACAGCTATACATATAAATGAAGATCCCACTGTTGAATTTGGATTGGGAGTGGAAGTCTATTCATATCCTAACAATGTTATAAGCGTTTGGGTGTTTTTAGCTAGTATTAGTAGAATATAATAAGAAAAGTTAAAGAAGCTGCTTGTTTAAATAGGATATGCCGAGGAAACCCACTGTTAAGACAATGCTAATTTTAGAGACATTGCGTGTTGAGTGACGAAAATCATCCCCGCGTTGTCTCTACTAGAACGGAAAAATGAAAATAATTAAATTATAATTATTCTCCCATCAATTAATAGAATAGCTTAAAGTACCTAAAGTACTTTTGGTGGAAAGCCGAAATCTAATAAAAAACATTACACGCTTAGAATAAAAATGGTCAAGCTTAAATTTTCTTTTTCGTAAAAATTAACAATAAAAATAATTTGCGATTATTTTCTTTATTCATTTTCCATGAATTTTTTTAGCACTTTCATTCTAGGCCTAAACGCTATATTCGTAAATAACAATTAAATTGAAGATACTAGTTTAGCATTTCTATAGTCGATAATATCTACAAATTCCTTTCGGGATTTTAAGAGGCGGGTTCAAGACTCGCTATATATTCGATTTTTTTTTGTTTTTTCATAAGACAAAATTAGCAATAAGATATACCTGACAATATAATCATAAATTAATGTGAAAATAAAATTGTACTTTATTTTTAATGTGCTTTTATTATAAAACATGAAATATTTAATATTATTACTCTGGTTTTTATTAGATTTCATCTAGTTTCTTCGTAATTTAGGAGGTAAAAAACGAATATGTCTTTTAACATTCTTAAAAGGGGATCAAAGGCAACACAATAAACAAGACCTTTCAGAAGAGCAATATAAAATTTATTTTTTAAACTCATTGACAAATATTAAAAAAGATCAAAATATTTTTTAAAATAAAAAAAAAACAAATAAGGAGATTGTATGTCTTTTCGTTTTAATGCTAACAAATTAAAAAAAAATACATTTATTCCGTTGTTGTATAAAAATATGCGTAAAAATAGAGAAAAATGATGTTACAAATTACGTGTTGATTGTTGCCCAAAGCTTTATAAGATATGGTGAAGCTGTAGACATGTTGCAGTACCGTCTTTGCTTTTACACTATACAGAGTGTTTTTGTCAGCACCACTTTAAATGACACCACAGTTTTAACTACTCTACAAAAGCCTAATACAATTTTTTTAAAAATGTCCAAAAATGAATGTTTTTTTTTTGAAACAACATAAATCATAAAATTATCGCTGTAAAATAAAACACATTTGTTAAGGACGACGCACGCACACATAAACCTATGCACGCCTCATTCCTAAATCGAGTCGTAGATGTTGGCGCTAAAGTTCATAGTTGTATAACCTTTAATAGTATTTTTGTAGTAGTAAGTGTTAACATTATTGGTATCTATGCGTAACACGAAATTCAGATATCGGTAAACATCGTGCAATAAAAAAAATATTCTACGTCTAAACTGTTGAGGTATCTTGATTAATTTCTTTAGGTATGGGTTTGAAATATTTTACCCTATATGCTGTTCCCGTAAAAGGAGCGCTGACGCTTCCACCCGTATATATATAAACATATATTACTGCCTTTAAAAATAACTAAATACTATTTAAAAATCCGATTATATACAACATATTTTTTATTACCTTAATGCTGTATCCCCTATACAGCTGGGACAGGCAGATTGAATCTAGTTAACACAGAAGACACTTCAATGTTCAAGCAATTCCTCGCCTATTTTTGAGATGTGTACTGAATGGAGGAACTAAACGCAGTACTTTAGCTTCGTACCCAAGCATTCCGGAGGAATGAAAATAATTCATTTCCCCGAGTGGGGATCGAACTCACAACCGTTGCGGCTTAAAGTCATACGCCAACAAATATACGCAAAATTAATTTTATTCTATAATCATTTCCGATGTGTTTTAATGTCACAAATTTTTAAAGGCAGTTTGACATTTCATGCATATTTTATTTTTAATGTTAAAATAATTTAAAACTAACAACTATAGCACATTATAAATTAAAATTACATGTTTAATCTCTTATTTTTCAATTCATTGATGTTTAGCTTTATTAAAATTAATTATTTATTACAGCTAATTAAATGTTTTTCATTTTAATGTAATTGTTCACAGTATTATTGCAAATAGTAGTGTGAAAGTTTTTTTTACAGATTATATTTATATTTTTTAATTTTTTATAAGAAAGTGAACTGTACCTATTATTTCTGAATGTAAGCATTTTGCATTGTGGAAGTGACAGCACCACATAATTAAAAATATTTTTTCCCAAAAATGAAAGTTTTTTTTTTCAAACACAATAAATACAAATGGTTGTTTCCACAACGATAATTTTTATTGTTGTCAAATAAAACACCATTGGTAAGGACGACGCACACACATATAAACCTATCAAAGGAACACCACCGCACACGCCTCATTCCGAAATCGAGTCGTAGGAATTGGCGAAAAAGTTCAAAATTGTTTAACTTTTAGTAGTATTTTTACATTAGTAAGTGTTTACGTTATTGGTATCTATGCGTAACTGCGTCACATTAAGTACAGATATGGATAAACATCGTGTTTCTGTAAATTTTATGTCTAAACTGTTGAGGCATCTTAATTAATTTCTTTAGGTAATATTTTACCATTTTTTTTTATTTTGAAATAATTTATCCTATATGCTGTTTCCGTAAATGGTTCGCTGACACTTCCACCTGTATAATGATATAACATAATAGTAAATACCATTAAATTATACACGAAAAAATTAAATTTTTGACATAGCTTATTATAAATATTTTTAAATATTTAATCTGTAAAATCGAATTTCATTAATTTTGTATAAATAACTAAAATATGTATACTCAAGAAAAATAAAATATATAACATTTTAAATTTCATATACTACATTGTTTCATACATACATACATATGTATGTATAGTAAAAAAAATTAAATTATTTCAGAATTTAAGTTATAATACACACTTGTTCTTTCAAATTGTCACTGAAAGACACAGAAAACTATCATTTTCCATTCATAGGCATACTATTTATAACAAAAAGAGGCGCCATTTGCATACTTCTTCAGAACACTCAAGGACATGCTTACATTCACTCTGTTTTATTAAAAGAACAATTCAACCATCTCATATAGTATAAGTATAAAATGACAAATAATAGCTTCATATTGTAATAGACAATGGGCTATAAGAAATGCATGCACATGCATATTTGCATTGAGTGAGAATCGAACACCTCACCCCTGTGTTCCATTTCCACTGTACCTACATAACATACTTTGTGTAATAGTTAAAAAAAAGCATGCCATGATATATTTATAATAGCCATTTTGTGTTTAATATTGAAAAGCTTGACGATAAATAAATAAAATCATATATATATAAATATCTTCCAACACAATTATTACCAAGAAAACTTTATTAAACAATATTACATTTTCAAGTTTAAGTACCGACAAAAACCAAGACAAGACGGCACTGCATGTACTAAATCTAGTTCCAGACTTAGATTTGGGCTTAGCTGGGGTCCTCAGTTTTTTGCTTGGAGCGCTTCAATTGTTGCAAGTAGTGGCGTTGAATGGGCTTGTGTAAGGCCAGCTGGGCTAGTGCGTCGTCTATGGAGAACCATTGGCGCTTACGGCCCATGAGACGCGAGTCTTCCCACTCGGCCAGCTCTTGGGTGACAGTCATAACATATACCTCTGTTCTGTGTTTGTGCTCTCGGTTCTGGAAGAATTTGTTGTTTTTTTGTTATTTAATATTGTGGCATGAACTGAAAAAGATTGAGGTAAAGACGACAATTCATATTCCTGAGTGGCGACGAACCCCCAGCCATCGCACAACATTCACACAGTCCAAACCGCACCATGGCAAGAAATTGTAATTATGTCTACAAATTTGACAATTACGTAAAACTTTCATAATTACGATTGTATAGCCACACATAAGTAATCCAATTAGCGTTGAAACACAAGATAATTACAGAAAGACAATGTAAAAAGCTTATAGGACCAAATAATCATTAAGAACATTATACCTACACAACACTTACGGAAACCTATTAAAAGATTATGAAGATATTAAACAAAGTAATTTTTACATTATTTTTATTGTTTTTCAAATGGCTATTACATTGTGGTAAATAAAATTTTTAAATATTTCTTTTTAAGTTTATATGATGATTTTGAATTTTTGTCTTTTTAAGATTATATGACGATTTCATTTCACTTAGATATTTTTTATGGCAGAGGAAACCTGGGAATCTAGTATTAAGACATTCCTACTAAGACACTTCTAAGTCACTTGCAACTAATACTTTGTTTACTTGACGCTATCCCAATAAATACACAACATGAACGAATATATAATTTTATCCTTCTATCTTCCTTGCCCCTTCATTAATAAATAATATAACATAGTAATTGATTGTATTCTTATCATTAATATTAACAAAAATATGATAAAAGGTGATTTATCATATTTTTCTCAGTATTTTATAAGTTTCTATGATGACTTATATATAATTTAATTGCAACTAGTTTTATTGTGAAATAATAATTTTATTTTTGTAAATTGCTTATTGCCTAACTGTCATTTTTGATTGAATTGCAATTCATTTTACTATATTATTTAGTTTTGAGGACAGCCTCTGCGCAGAGGTACACACTGTACTGTTCTGTGATTGTAAATGCAAAAGATTAGTGATTCAATTTCCACTGAAGGAAATTAAATATTAAATATTTTTATTTCCTTTGATAAAAAAAAAAACACTAGGTTTTTTTTAACATTTACAGTCAAATGCTCTCACTGCAACACAATAGCAATTTTTGACTGTAAAGTAAAAAAAGAAGTTATAAATAAAGCTAAAATAAATCGTAAATAATGCAATTAGTAATTATAGCAACGTAAATAGTTTATTAACCTTTGTACTATATATAAACAAATGTATATAGTACAAAGGTTAATACATTATTGCATAAGCTATCAAATTTCAATCACTTAAGTAATTTGTTTGTCCTTAACTTGAAACAAAATGTTTACCATAGAGGTTAATATTTCATAATTAAATGTGCAATATAAACATTTGAAAATAAATAATGTTATTTAATTTTTGTACATAATAATATTATTTTTTATGTTAATAAAAATGTCAAAGTTGAATATGTAATGAAAAGCTGTTAATATATTTTTCATTCATTAAAAGAAACAATCAAAAATATTTTGGTTGTGTTATTTAATTTGTTTATAATAATCATAATTAACTTTGTAGCAATAACCACAGCCATAACGCTGTATTTCGCAACCAAACTTTTTAGCAACATATGGGGTCAATGTTGACATGTCTTTGTGCTGTCAAGAGGTTATGACATACAAAGTGTTATTTTCTCATACAATTACCTCAAAAACCCCGAGGCATCTGCCCAGCTTGCCAATGACGCCGGCCTCCTCCAGGACCTCACGCATGGCCGTTACCGACGGTTCCTCCTCCGGTTCTACGCCGCCGCCCGGCACGATCCAATTGTCAGGCCGACGCGAGGACGTCACAAGCAACACCTACGCACAAAACACAGTATAGGAACTTAAATCACATTACCATCACTGATGATTAAGTGTAAAATCAACACTAACCTCCGTTTCGGCGTCCGACCGCACGCAAATACAAGCCGCACGGCGCCTAAACCCTTCGTCGTCGTATATCCGTATCGAATTGGGCTTCTCTTTGACCATTTCGATAATACACGTAAACACGAACAAAACAGACGTTTAGAAACGAAAAGCAGACATCAAACGAAAAGTAAATTATCAACCGAACAAAATAATTTAGTGATCAACAAACGCCATAACCGAAGTAGCCTAAGATAAACGTATCCATTTTCGACTAATTTATGAGTTATACAATGTACATATAAAACGTAACTAAAATAACAATAACACTACGATTAGAGCAATATTTCAGCTATAACTAGCTATCGATAGCGTATTTCAAGCCCATGTTGAATGGTGCCTGACGTTTTCTCTGGGAAAATCGAAATAGGTTTTGGAAAGCAATTACGACGAGTCTATCAGCTGACAGCCGGAAGCTACAACTAGTGTTGCCATCTCCAATGCTACTTGTTTTTATCCGGTCTACATTAGAAATAGAAAGTTTACAATAAAAAATCGATACGATACGATGTTAGCTCAAATTTTTAAAAATAAAAATTGTCACTAAAAATTTTGCTCTAAATATGTATTCAAAGCATGAAAAGAAGATTTTATAAAAAAATGTCACAATATTATTGACAATACGTACTTTATTGATAGTATTATTGTACGTGCTTGGCTAGGCATTTAACAATATTATTGACAATAATATTGTGTGTGTTTGGCTAGTCGATGGTCACCACACACTATTAGATATAGATTATAGACTATTGAGTGTAGAGGCATTGTCTATGAACGATGGTGTTTGAAGAAAGAATTTCGACAGTTACATATTTGAAATAGTGCGTTCTTTGTTTAATATATTTCCTCTTCATAACGTGAAATTGGCGAAGTGATATTTGCTCAACTGGTACGCTTGGAACGCCATAATATAAGAGCGATACCATACCATATTTTTTCCTTTTTTTTTTCAGGTTCTATCTAATGGGTAAATATTACTTGTAATAATTTTAATATGTTTATACAAACCTTTTAATAATAGCCTCCACCTAATTAATAAATTATCATTATATCATATTGATTTTAGACTATTGAAAGTTAATAACATTTTAAAAGTTATTCAATTATTCATTTATTCTTTGGTTTATATTAAGCTTAACTTCACCATTGAAAAATGCTTTTATTCTATTTTCATCAATTATTTACAGAGAATAGTTTTGATTTCGGCAAATTACTGCAGAATAATGAGAAGAAACACAAAAGCAAGCCAATGCAGTTTGTAAGCGTAGCTGGCGGGGTACTGTTTCCAGTTTTATATTAGTTATTTTGTACTCATATAGACCCATTAATTGATCATAACCATGCATGCCATGATAGGTCGCATCTGTAATATACATTACATATTTAAAAAAAGAGAGTAATAATATCTTTTATATATAGCCTTTCCCTAATTTACAGGTACAGAAGAGATTGGAGACAAATATTAAAAAGCAAAAAAATTTACGATTATCCGTTTTCGACAAAATCAGAAATATCCGAAGTGCTGAAAGTCCAAATGGTCCAGTCCCCTTATCTTCAACTTTTGATAATACTTTGACAAGTGTACTATCTAAAGTTGAACACAGGCGGATGCAGTTAGAGAAATGGAAGGAAGAAAAGGACAAGAAGAAGAAAGCAGCTATGCTGCAGAAGAAAAAGCCCTTTATAGTTGGTGCAGCACATAATGCCCTACAGTTTGTACCTCCACCACCACCATCAAAAATTATGCCGAGTACTTCTGGTTGTGTTACTAGGTCTCAATCATCTAGAAATAATATTAATGTGTCTAAACAAAAGCTCCCTAAAGAAATTAAGCAATCTAAAAATGATCCTCACTCCTTTGCTCCTAAAAATGCAAGTTTCAATCCAATTTTGAAAGATATTATAAAACCAACATTAGAAACTACTGCTAAAGTAGAAAATAAAAATAAGACGAAAGTTTTCATCCAAGAAAAGAGTAAAGTTAAAGCTAATACTAAAAAAGCACCTGTACAACAGTATGAGAGAAACTTAAGAAGTAGGCCTGATAGAACAAATAATACTAGGAGCAAGAAAAAAGATGTTAGTCCCCAAGAATATTCTTCGGCCTCATCAAGTAGTATCAATTCTGGTGCTAAATCTCCTGTAATTCAAATAAAAACACCAAAAGTGGTTACTCCCAAAAACCCTGTACCAAAAATTGAGTCAAATTCAGAAGAAAAGCTTTGTTCTCCAATGTTGACGCCTCAACAGATTGCAGAGGCAGTTAATAGGATTAGTCCGTGCGTAACTCTGTCCCGTGGCAAAGATAATGCCAGGAAAGAAATTAAAAAGAAAATAGAAGAAGGTATGCCATATTTTAATTATTTATAGTTTATTTTGATAAACATGATGGAAAAGCATGAAAAAAAGGGAGATGGAAAATTGTAGGCCCAAATGCATAGAGTTGAGATATGGTCTAAAAAATATATTTATTTAGCTTTATTCATCTCTACAGTGAGTAGGTGTTTATATGATTATGTTGTTGGTTATTTGGTTTTTACTCTGAAGCAGAGGGGGTAAAATGCCTCCTCCATCTTTCTCCATGTTGATTTATTTTGAGCTTTGGTAATCCAATTGGTACCAGCTGTTTTAATGATTTCGTCAATCCATCTTGTCCTTTGATGCCCCCTTTGTCTTTTCCAGAGGGGCCAAGCTACTTTGTTTGTTTGCAGTGTCCATCTATTGTCTTAGTATCTAGCCACCTGGCCGGCCCACTTCCATTTTAGTGTCATGGCATGTCTAGAACATGTAACATAGACTGTCTATGTTACATGTTCTATCTATTCTTCTTAGTTTCAGGATATTTCTTTCCATTGCATGCTGGCAAGATAGTATTTTAACTTAATCTTATTGGAAAATGTCCAAGTCTGACTAGCATAGGTTAAGAATGGTAGGATACATGAATCCATAACATTTTCAGTTTCAGATTGTAATTTCCTTTTGTGCCCAATACTTTTTCCATGCTATGTTTATTCATCTGTTAACTTCTTTCTTGTTTCTGTTTTGGCAAATGACATGAGTTTTCTGGGGTAACCTAGGTAAATATCCGGTGACATATTCTTTCATGTTTCTATCTATATTAATGGAAGTTTGGATGTTGTTGGTCATTATCTTAGTTTTTTGGGCGTTCAATTTGAGTCCTGCTATTTTACTTTCTGAATATTCTGAATGATTGTTTCTAATTCTGTAGGTGTTTCACTAAAGAGAGCTATATCGTAAGCAAACCTTAAATGTCTTAGATGTCTATTAAGTAGCCAGATTCCTTTGTGTTTCCAGTTCACGTTTTGAAATATGTCATATATACACTTATGGTATATGTTTGTTTTATTATATTAATATATTTTTCTTCTATGTTGGTATTTTTCAGTGAATTCTGTAATGGTATAGAACACTTTTTTATAGTTTGTTTTGTTAGTGTTGTTTACATTTTTGTGACTTGACTTTGATTGGCATTTTTTGCTGGTTTCTCTAGAGTGGATTTTGGGACGAAAAATATATTGTACTTTGTTGATTTTTCGTTCTTGTTTTACTCTACTAATGATACATGAACTTTAAAATGTAAATATCTATATTTCTTTAATTTTCTAGGTCTCTTAGGTGACGATTTATGTGAAATGGACAGCGTAGAGATTTTCCGAAGACAGATGGACTCTGAAATGAAAAGAATGACTGAGATGTGCGAAACTTGGGAGAAGATCTCCGAACAGCTGCAGTTGCCGGATACTGTGCAAGTAAGTTGATATATTTGGTTTATTTTTGACTTTACACTGTTTCTTGGATATAAAAGTGTAGGCAAAAGCAACTTCGTATAAGTATACTTCGTACATTCGTTTCCCTTTCCTTTACTTTTGCCGCCAATACCTACAAACTCGATTTCGTAAATGAGGCGTGTGCGGCGGTGCGTGGTTTATTGATCATTTTATTAATTATTTTGTTTGAAAAAATCACTTTTTCATTTTTGGCAAAAACTCTTTTGTTTTAATTAGGCTTTTATAGAGTAGTTGAAATTGTGGTTTCATGGAAAGTGGTAATGACAAAAACACTCTGTAAGTCTGTATGCTGTAAAGATTTTTATTTTATAAGTTAAAGCAGTAATTTAACTGGGTCTCTTTTTGGTTTCTCTCTCTTTTAAACAAACCCAAGGGGTAAATTAAATTGATTCTTTGTATGTGAATAAAATACGCAACTGTTAGACAGCACTAGAACTGCCTAAAAACAATAAAAATAGTTATTAATTTTAACAACAAAAACATTAAAGATATATAAACATAAAAGATATATGTTTATAGGAAGCAATATTATCAGCAATAGGGCAAGCGAGGCTGCTCATGTCGCAGAAATTACAACAGTTTGCCTCCCTCCTTCTGCGATGCCAGTGTCCGGAGCCTGGCCAAGCCTTGGTTACCCCCGGAGATCTCCATGGTTTCTGGGATATGGTGTTTATGCAGGTGATATATGATACGATGCAACATTCTAAGTGGCGCCTGTGGAATAACATGATGTAGAGAGGTTATACCTCTCTTGATAAACAGGCATTGGCACATAAATATAACTTTTCAATACAAACCAGTATTTCCATATATTACCTTCCATGTTCAACCAAACAGTCCAGCTTTATAAAATTTATATAGATTTAGAAACCTAAAAAAAAGTTGATAATATGTTTTTTAACATTTTTTATAAAGTGTTATTCCACATTTAGGATTTTAAGTGGCGGAACTCAAGAACTCTTGGTTATGTTTTCGAAACGATGAAATTAATGTTAAAAAATGGCAACTGTTCAAGTGTTCTAAAACAATTCAGTTTATATATCAAGCCATGTCGAAATTAATATGTAAATTTTATAACAATTTATGATATTTATAGTGAGTTGAACTTGCTATAAATATGTTAAATACTTCACTCTTGACTGAATTAAATTGCGAAATTCAACCCCGTACTTTAATTTTTTTTCCCCTTAATAATAATAATAATATTCTTTTTATATCTAACAGGTAGTAAATGTCGATATGAGATTTAAGAAATTAGAAGAGATGCGAGCCCGTGAATGGGCGGAGGAGAAACCAGTGGAGGTCAAAAAGAAACCAGCGCCTAAACCTCTAGTTAACAAAAATAAACCGGCGGCGACCAGCCGCCTAAGGGATATGATTGCTGGTAAGATTTAATAGAAAATAGTAATAATAATAATAAACCCATAGACAACTGTTGATCGCGTTACACCTATATATATAACTAGGGGACGCGCGCAGCTTCGCTAGCTTATTTAGGGGTGAATTCTAATAAACCACGAAACATGTGTTCAATGAAATATTTTTAAGAGTCTAAATTTCAAATTTTATAATAATCGGTGGCGTTTTAAAGATTTTTCCATACAAACTTTCAACCCCTTATTTGCACTCTTAGGGGGAGAATTCTAAAAAACGATGAAACACGTATTCAATTAAATACTTTTAAAAATCAAAATTTCAAAGTTTATAAAAATCGGTGCCGATTTAATTTTTTTTCCATACATACTTTCAACCCCTATTTCACCCCTTTAGGGTTAAAAATTTTCAAAATCCCTTCTTAGTGGATGTCCAGATTACGAAAGTAAACATCTGTCCAAATTTCATGTTTCTACCGTCAGCGGTTACGGCTGTGCGCGCGTCTTACCGCAGTCAGTGAGGACAAGTCCTTTTATATATATAGATAACAATCCATTTACCTATTTTTCACAGCCGCAAGAAAGGCAAAGAAAGAACAGACATACCAAACACCAACCGAAGAACAATGTCAAGAAGAAAAAGATCAAAAGGATCAAAAAGATCAAAAGACATTTGAAGCTGGTTTCTTCTGTATACAATCACCAGTGAAGTCACCTGCGCCGGCCACTCCGTTGGTAAAGCAGAGTTTGTTGAAAACCGTGTTATCTAGTGAAGCTAAGAAGGCATCAGCTTCAAAGGTATTTAGTATGTTTTAAAATAAATAATGTTAATATATTTTTTTTACAAATATACTTATACATGTGCTAATAATAATAATTGTGAATGTTGAGGTCACTGTGGTGTAATTAGACAGGATTTGATTGTAAACGCGTTGATTGTGATTTCGACCGCCCCATGGGCCTGTTCTGGTAGACAAAGTGCGGCAACATATATTAACCACATTTCAAATTTAAGTCTGTCATGGAGTGGTGCCACAAGCGTGTGAATGTGAATGTTACGGTTGTGAATTCGATTCCCAGGAAATTAAATATTTAATATTTTCATTTTCTCGCTTTGCCCCAATTATTCGACTGAAAGTGATAAATAGAATGTCTTAACATACATACAGAGTGATGCTAAAAAATATAATTTCGTCTAAAGCGAAAAAATTGCCTTAAAACTAACACTACTAACACTCCAATCTCTACTAACTATTCATTTTCATGCTTTATGACGCTTTACTTATCTAAATCACAAAAACGAACGAAAACCCTAGTTGAATTTGAACCCGCACCCCTATTTCATTATAAACATATTAATAATCATATAATAATTTACCAAAGCTAATATGTACATATGTCATATCAGAACGCTGCATCATATGCCATGCTTCGGGCTTCACTTATTGGGAAGAATGTAGAGAATGAAGTTTTTGATGTAAGTAATAATAACTGTCTGAAAATTTATATTAAATAATCGCTGTACATGGAAGATATATGAAAAAATCTATTGTGGGGGCAGATTATCAACTGAAAACAATTTTTTTTAAATTGAATTGGCTAAAACTTTAGTTTTCAATGTTTAGGTATGTTCTATACTTTTTAGAAAACGTATAAAAAATTGAACGTAGTGGGATTCGAACCCAGTTTCCCAGTTTCTTCCTAGTTTCTCTTCGGAAATTGGAACTTCTGGAACCTAGTATGAAAACACCGCAGGATACAGCGTGCAGCAAAAAAAGAATTGACATTTTAATCACATATTTAAATTTCATTATCATTCAAGCTTCATTTATTATCTGTTCACTTTACCAACATGCCTGTCATGCATGCTTAAATAATGTATAAGCTCTTAGCATTTTTTTTGTTAAGATGTAAATGATCTGACAATACATAAGTTGCACTTTTTTGTACATTATAAAAAATTATGGCAATGTAATCGCTATATTGAACTGCTAATATTGGAATTTTGATTGCATCAAGTTTGGAAGCCACACATTTGTGTGGGCATACAGAAACTAAAAATATGTACATTTTTTAGCTTCACATTGTATCTCGCACATAGCAGGATAGGCAGAGGGAATCTGGGAATATAGTATTAGGACACTCCTATATATATATACTTCCGTTTCCTATTTTGTGACGAATTGTTGAGGCATCGTCTCGTTACCAGAGTGAGGAAATAAAAATATTAAATATGTCAATTCCCTCTATTGGAAATCGATCCCACATTCGTTGGGTTTACAATTTTCCGCTTGAGCCCCTGGCCACGAAGGTCTCAAGCCTACTATAGTAAATGTACTTTCTGTTTATAGGATCCCACCCCCCTAACGCCTATCAACTTAACTGCTACACCATGCCGAAGTATACTAAAATCAAACCAAAAATCATCAAAAAAATCAATTAAAGTAGTCCTCTTTGATGAATTCGATCAAGATATACAAGAAACTACAAAAGACATACAAAAGTTCAAAAAAGAAGAAAGCAAAGATCATAATATAGATAGTGAGCTATTTTCTATGGATACAGAAGAAAAAGAGAACAAATCAAGAAGGAAACCTAAATCGACAAGACAAGATGCTAACGAAGGTAGTCCAATTATGACAAGAAGTAGACGTAAAAGTAACCAAGAAGTAGATAAAAATATCCAAGAATCACACAAAAAAGATAAAACTAGACGTAAAAGTATCCAAGTGCCAAACGAAGAAGAGAAGTTGCAAGAAGTGAATGTAGATGTTCAAACCCCTAGAAGATCGAGAAAAAGTGTTCAATTGTAACATGTGTTTGTTTTTTGTAAATAAGCCTAAACTTGTTGTTTTGTGTATGTTTTATTAAATATTACTCTAATTATGGTTTTAACGAATAGGGATGTGACATGTTGTATTAAATATGTATGAGAAATTTGATTACATAATTAAATAAATATATTTTTATCTTTTCTTATTATTATTTTTAATAAAATGGTAATTGACATCTCTACGTGGCTGTAATAATGGACTAGAACATGTCTAAAATCATATTAAAAATCACAATGAATAAAAAATCTACGGTCAGTAAAAAATTACAAATAATAAAAAACGCAATTTGTTTTATAGTTTGAAAATTTTAGAAACAAAACATATATTTTTTGAGGCCAGTCGTCGTGAAGGGGTACAAAGTGTGACTGCAAACGCGACTGGTTGTGGGTTCGGTTCACTCGAGGAAATGAAAAATTAATTAAAATTTATATTTTTATTATTTCGCTCTGATGTTGTGGCAAAGGGTGTCGTTGACTTCCACCACTCAACACGCAACGCCTCCAGAATTCGGCGGAAAGTGGGAAACGGAGGGTCTTACACTAGGTTCCCTCTGCTTATCCTGTTGTGTGCGGGATACAGCGTGAAGCTGGTTTTTTTTATTATCAAGGATAATCAAAAATATGCATAATAATAACTAATCAATAATAAACATTAATTAAAGAAACAATCGATAGACAATAATCGATAGCCGTTAATAGTTACGACTATCGACAATCGATAAGCAAATATTTCGACATACGTATATTCGTCGGAAACTTAACTCTAATTTGTATAAAAAAAGAATTACTACCTAAATAAAATTATTCATAGATTGAAACGCAAAAATTTAAGTATTATTAGCATATTCGTGTAAAAGTGGGTAGATTTAGGTGAAAAATACAATAAAAGCAGTGGAATTGTGTCAAACGAACAGTTGCTTGTAGGCGGAAGCCCTGATTGGAAGGTATCTAGTGTGTAGTATTGTTATTGAGTGATACATGTCACTTATTGTAATTATGTGGAACCTCTGTCCGAGTACGTTGTAAACATGCAGACGGTATGTGTTTTTATCGTGTTTATTTTAAAAACGTTAACTGCTTCCGTTTTCTAACAATATATTAAACAAAATCATATTAAGAGCGCCCAAGCACTGCAAAATAGAAGTGGGGAAAAAGTCAAGGTCGACAATGCACCGGTAGCTCCGAGACGGGGTCGTTGGCGGCGGTGATCACTCACGTAATATACCCGAATCATAAAAAAAAGGTTTAAAAAAAATTGAATAATTTCCAATTTTTGAATCTAAACGAAGGAATTATCATCATCATCAGAAGTTACAAACAGTTTTTATAATGTTTAATTTGAAAATAAAATAATTTTCAAAGCCATATTGTGAAAGCTTAAGAAATTATGTTAGAACCATACTACAGGTTGGTTGGTTGCCTTGGTACATTAGTATGGAGGTTTTCTTCGTTTCGGCGAAAATAGAATTTGCAGGACGTTTATTTAACTCGTAATATAATTTAAAGAGTGTTCATAAGTGAAATAGTGACGCCAGTCGTGGTGCAGAGTCACAAACGTGCGACTTTGACCGTGACAGGTTGTGGGTTTGATTTTCTCGAGGAAATGATATTTTAATATTTCCATTTCCTAACTGGTAACGAGGCAAAGCACAGCGTTGAGTTCCTGAGTCTTAACACTAGGTTCCCTCTGCCTACCCAGCTATTTGCGGAAGCTGAAAAATATAGAATAAAATAAGGGCAATAATGAGGGTATTTAACAAATAATGTTAATCTATTGTTTATGATTATTGCGTTAGGAAATTTGCTTACAACATAATTATGCACATAACGATTTCTCCTGCTATTTCAACGAATTTGTTAGATTGTAACAATAATCTACGAAATGATAATTTAGAAGTAAGGGCGGCAAAAGGTAACCATCCTACAGCTGGAAAATGTGTGTTTCCACTCGCGGATAAGTATTAATATATTTTTTTGTTCTGGTGACAAAACAAAGCACGCCGTTCGTGTTCCGCCGGTCAACATCGGTCAAAGGATTCGTGGGTAACGGTACTAGGCTCCCTGCTGCGTTCCCCTCTACTTCTATATTCGGAATGCAAGAATACAAAAAATAACACAAACAAACCTAAAGGTATCGAGCCCCAAAACCTTCCAACATCCCTGCACTACAATATTTCGTCGTGTATCATACAGATGTATCATGAATGAAGGCAGAAGCGAGCCAACTCGTGTTAAGATAAGTTCATCTGGCGACTTTACTACTGCCCTATTTAGCGTTCTGCCAAATTGCTACCAAGGATTCTATGTTCCTAGATATGGTGTGGAAATATTGAAAATCAAAATTTACTTTAAACACTAGAATTTTATAATATACCTATTATTATATTCTAGCGACATTCGTAGGGACACAGAGTGTGACGGGGCTGGATGTGGGTTAGATCCCCATTCGAAACTAAATTATTTTTATATTTCCATTTACGTTTATATTTCCATTTCTTCGCTCTGGTATCGAGGCAAAACGCGGTGTTGAATTCCGCCACATGCCTCCAGAATTCGGCAAAAAATGGGGAATAAAGTGTCTTAGCTCTAGGTTCCCTCTGCCCACTCTGTTGTGGGTAGTTTTATTAAGATACTAGATATATACTCGTAAGATTTATATTGTAATATAAAACTGCTGATACAAAATTTTTCATATTCTACATCCTCGTTTTGGACAAAGTCCAATCGTGGCTTAAAAGGCAGTGTTATGTGTAGATTCCAGTAAAGATGGTGGCGGGCCGGCAGTTTGTGTGACCAGTTTCAAATTGGATTGCTGTAACTTGTACTTTTCGTTTCTAATCTACATATGGGGTTGCTTGTATGAATTTTGGCGGAATTTAAAAAAAAAAGGTGGTATTTTCTTTGTAATTTGGTTGGTTTATGAATAGTCATTTAATAGAATATATATTAATATCATAATATATGTCTTACATGCAGAGGGAACCTAATGTTACAACACTCTGTTCTCCATGCCTAATTTCAAGATATTGCGTGTTCAGTGGCTCAATGCTACGCTTTGTTTCCAGACCCTGGAATTGATTGACTGGAAATCGAATCTACAATCATGGCGTTTTCAGTCAGTTGCTGTGCGCCGCGCCGGCCTCAGTTTAAAAGCTAATCGGCAATTGGACATGTAATTAAAAACATCATTCATAATAATAATTAGACCGCGCCGGACCGAGGGTGTTTCGCAGGTTCGGTTTACGTAAATGTATGCAAATTTAGGCTAAAGCCGACCTGTAATGGCGGGCAATTAGACCTTGTTTCAGCACCAAAATGAGCTTTTATAGTAGCGTGCACACTATCGCTTGTTCTTTTTTTTTAAAGATATCCTTACTATATTAAAACTGATTTCTGATGCTGATACCGACTTTATATTTAAATACTTAAATATAAGAAAAAATTGTGAAGTGCGAGTCGGCCTCGCCCACTGACGGTTCCATAATATTTTCAGGATTGTAGGTCATTGGGTACTTATAGAACTTGACAAAGTTAAGTTTGCGGGCGTATGTACATATTTTGTATGAAAAGAAGTACAAATAATTTTGTAATGATACTTGAAATATCTATAAATTATCACTTTTATATATTCTCACCTCATGCTAAATTTGATATTCCCACACGTGTTCTCGAAATAAATGGTCCTAAACTCTTAACTAAACTAAAGTGATCCTAATGCTTCCGCGTTTTGCTTTTGAAGAAATCCTAAAAAAACCTGAAAGCGGAAGGCGTAGTGATGTTGTGTACTGCAACGAGTATTAAAGAAAGTTGACATATAAAGACGTTACGAAGATTGGGCATTAAGTGGGAAACGGAGAGTCTTAAGCTTAACACTAGATTCCCTTTGCCTGCTCTGCCATATGCGGGATGTAGTGTGAATCTAAAAAAATATAAAAAAACGTTGTGTTAAACGTTGCCAATAAAATAAAAAAAACTTAAAAAACTGCCTAAATTGTTATATTAAATTTAAATATTACTACAATTATTTTTCTAAATACTTTTAGACGATAGTGTGGTAACACATAATTCGTTACACAGTAAACAATACAGTAATTAGCGCGCCGCGTGCTACTGCGCTTAGTGATTACATACGTTTAAGCTTTCACAACCTCATTATACTTATTTATTATTTATTCTCTATTTTTTTAATTCACTTTTACGCTGTATCTCATACACATCTATTTATTATCTGTTCCAATTTCACAGAAAACCAGAGACAATTAAAATGTCATAGTGTTCTCCACTCTCTGCCAGTTCAGATACAATAGGCTATATGAAACTGTACTCTAATGTATCACGATCAAGGTAAATTACACTCACTCTTAACTTACTTGATTTATTGTCCTGTAGGGGGTCTCCACAGCGCTTCGCAATCGCCTGTTTCGCTCTGTTCTGGACAATTCGCTTCGCCTCGGGCCACGTTAGTCTAATCACCTTTGGTTCTACTGCCACTAAAACCTCCGCCTTCAAGTGTGTTTAGTCAGGGGTATCCATCTCAGCTTTTGGACCAAAAGTTGCGGTGTGGTACACGGGTACGCGACCCCGGCTTCCCGAGCTTCTACTGTCTTTTCTTCTCAAACTTCCAGGCAGTAGTATCCTATTCCCCTTTATATCCCTTCCCATTCTTACCATTTTCCTTTCCATCCCATCCCTACTTTCCTTCTCTAGGTCCAAGAAAAGCAGTTCCCTCCTGCTAAACACAAAAGTCTGTTTCGGCGAGGATGGCAGCCCAACGCAGATAATGCAAAAGGGCCTGGCGGAGATGGCGATTCAGCAAGGCAAGGTGGATGGCCCAGGGCGACGGTAGAGGGCGCGTGCAGTTACCGTCGGTCAGACACTGCATCCAATCGTTCCTCTGATCGTAGCGGTACTCCGTTCCATTGGAAGAAGGAGCGGGCGGACGAGAGAGTGCGTCTGTGTTTGCGCACACACTTACGTACTATAACATATTCCCGCGCAGATGACACCTGGCAATAATTCGGACAGTGAGCAAAGTCCTGCGGCGATGGAGACTGGTGGTGGGGTACTGATCTGGTGAGTTTGGTCCCTAGCTGGATCTCTGCACGTAGGCGGTTGAGCGGTGATGGTCGTTTCATGACTTGACTGAGACGGAAGTCTGGTTCGGCAGCTCGCCCATTGACAAAGCAGCCCTATTTAGGGATCGCACTGCTTTCCCCAATCCGGGGAGGGGCCTAGAAAAGGTGGCCTAAACAAAGTTCGTCTCACTTTTTCCCGGTCGGCTAACCGCGGTCGCCCGGTCACCATCTTAATGCGGTCGAAAGAAACACAATTATACGAAACCTTTTACTATAGCTGCTTGGAATGTAAGAACTTTGCTAGACAACGAGAACGACTTGTGTCCCGAGCGAAAAACAGCGCTCATTGCGCGTGAACTGTCCCGCTATAACATCGATATCGCTGCAATTAGTGAAACGCATCTAGCAGACAGTGGCGAGCTCTGTGAGAGACTCGGTGGGTTTACATACTACTGGATAGGTAAACCAGCAACAGAGCGATCCGCTAGTGGTGTAGGTTTTGCTATAAGAAATGAGATAGCTAGATCTCTAATTGAACCTCCAAAAGGCATCAGTGATAGAATCATGACTCTGAGACTCTACGTAAGACCTGGTAAATACCTGCATTTCATTAGCATTTACGCTCCTACCTTGACCTCATCAGATGAGGATAAGTTCAAATTTTATGGAGACCTTCGTACAGTTCTATTCAACCTACCACAGCAGGATAAGATTGTTCTTCTCGGAGATTTCAACGCGCGTGTTGGGACGGATCACATAGCTTGGAGAAACGTACTGGGCAAGAACGGTATCGGAAAGTGCAACACCAATGGTACTGCATTATTGACCCTATGTGCGGAATTTGAGCTTAGTATCACAAATACGTTCTTCAGGCTACCTGATAAATACAAAACATCTTGGATGCATCCGCGCTCTGGCCATTGGCATCTTCTTGACTACATCATAGTTCGAAGGCGTGACCTGAAGGATGTACTTATCACAAGAGCGATGCGTGGTGCCCAGGGTTGGACAGATCACCGTCTCATTCGATCCAAAATGAGGCTTAACTACAAGCCTCCGCGCAGAGCAGAACATAAAACTCCAGCGAAACTAGCTTTTACAAAGTTAATAAACGACAAGGAAACTCGGCTCCTCCTTGACGCAGAATTTGATTATGCTATGTCCAGTGCTGATGGTGACTCAACCATTGATGTCAAATGGCGTTTGTACGCGGAGACCCTACATGAAGTATCACAAAGAGTTATAGGTAAATTGCAGAAGAAACACCAAGATTGGTTCGATAATTCTAATGAAGAGATACTAAAACTTGTTGAGAACTTCAGAACTACTTTGAGCAGCACTGTTGACTCTGGACAACGAAAATCCATGCAGCAGGAACTTAAAATAAAAGTGCGCCAATTAAAAGATAACTGGTGGATCAGAAAATCCGAAGAATTACAGTGGCTGGCAGATACCAACCATACTGCTAAATTCTTCGAGGGACTTAAGAGCGTTTTTGGACCTCGGACTAGGAAGACAGCCCCAGTATACTCGCGAGATAAGACCAAGAGACTGACTGATCCCGCAGAAGTTCTCCTTCGTTGGGCTGAGCATTTTGATGAAGTGCTCAATCCCGGTAGTCAAGGAGTGGATCTACAATATATCGATGCCCTTGAAAACCTGCCTGTCGCGTCTGAGTTGGATGAGCCACCGTCACTTGCAGAATTTGTTTCCGCTATAGATGGTTTGAAAGACAGCAAGTCACCAGGTGCAGATAGTCTTCCTTCAGAAGTTTTCAAATACGGAGGACCAAACATTAAATCTAGACTGTTTACCCTAATTCAACAAATTTGGGCTGATGAGCTTGTTCCACAAAACTGGAAGGATGCTACTATTGTTAAGCTTTACAAAGGCAAAGGGGACCTCTCAGATTGCAGCTCATTTAGAGGAATCGCTTTGCTTTCAGTGGCTGGCAAGATCCTGGCGCATATCATCAACAAGCGCCTGTGTACGCTAGCTGAAAACTTCCTTCCCGACACCCAGTATGGTTTCAGGCCAAATCGAGGGACGGTTGATGCCATCTTTGTTGTCAAACAATTACAAGAAAAAAGCCTTGAGCAACACCGTGACCTCTACATGTGTTTTGTGGACCTGGAAAAGGCCTTTGATCGCGTACCAAGATCTGCCCTCTGGATAGTACTCGAGAAATATGGCTGTCCTGTGAAGTTCGTAAATTTAGTGCGTCAATTTCATGAAGGCATGATGGCCCGCGTACGCCACGGAAACGACTTTACAGAACAATTTAATGTAACAAGCGGAGTGAAACAAGGCTGTGTAATGGCTCCAACCTTATTTGTTATATACTTTGCTGCGGTTATGAAGGATGCCCTTAGGAACTGCAATGATGGTGTTTCGCTAAATGTTCGTATGGACAAGAATGTACTTGACCTTACCCGTTTCAGAGCAAAACATAAAATCCAGCGGACATCTGTACTGGAAATTCTTTATGCAGACGATGTTTGCCTTATGGCTGACAGTGTGGAGAATCTGCAAAGATACGTCGACAACCTAGACGGCTCCTGTCGAAAATTCGGCCTTGTAATCAGCACGTCAAAAACTCAGATTCTGAAACAGCCTGTAAGGGGAAATCTGCTAGTGACACTGCTGTCTACTTGGGTGGGAAAAAACTAGTCGAAGTCAATACCTTCCGGTATTTAGGGAGTCTAGTTCGTAACGACAATCGTCTCGAGTCTGATATATCTGCGCGAATCGCCAAAGCCGCTGCTGCTTTTGGTAAACTGAACCAAAGAGTATGGAAGTCTCACGACCTAAAGCTTCACACAAAACTTTCTGTCTATAGAGCAATCATAATACCTCTGCTTCTGTATGCCTCGGAAACCTGGTGTCTGTACAAGGGTGACATCAGGCGTCTTGACGTCTTTCACATGAAGTGTCTCCGCACCATCCTTCGTTTGAAATGGCAGGATCGTGTCTCTAACTCTGAAGTTCTTCGTCGGACGAAAATTGCCGGTATGGAGAGTCTGCTAACGAAGTGTCAACTACGCTGGTCTGGACACCTTGTGCGTATGGACTCCTCAAGGTTGCCAAAGTCAGTCTTTTATTCAGAGCTTAGCTCAGGAAAGCGCAAAACCGGAGGACAATTTCTACGCTACAAGGATGTTCTGAAGCGCCACCTAACATCCTGTGGAATATCTTGCGATTCTTGGGAGGAGCTTGCTACTCGGAGACCGGAGTGGCGAAATGCTGTCAAAACGGGTATTATTAATTTTG
>JAEBDU010012670.1:0-41648 GCA_016802625.1 Heliconius numata | reverse complement strand
AAAAAAAAATCCTACGTCTAAACCGTTGAGGTACCTTGATTATTTTTTTTAATTCTGGGTTTGAAATATTTTACCCTATATGCAGTTTCAGTAAAAGAAGCGCTGCCTCTTCCACCCTGTATAATAATTTTTGTTAGGTACTATGTACGGTCTTCGATTTACGAGCTCGTTAGCTCTTTTTCTTTATAGAATACAAAATTAGATTATCTTTCAAAATTATATTTATATAAAATTTATTTTGTTACCATGAAAATTAAATAATTTTCGACGTTTATACCGTAGTCGCCAACAATTATTATACAACGTACCAAATAAAACAGCACAACTACAATCGATCGTCGTTGTGGTGTCGAGGCAAAATGCGGCGTTAAGTTTCGCCACTGAACAATCTCTAGAATCCGGGGAAAAATGAGGAACGGAGTATCTTAACATTGGGTTCCCTCTGCCTATCCTGTTCTTACGGGATAAGGCGTGAACCTAAAAAAAAAACATTTCCTTCTAACGACAACGAACATTTTCGAATGACCTTACTCAGGTGACAATAAAGTTTAGGTCTCCAGGGACGGCAGTAATCGGGGCCGATCGTAAACTAGACCCATCAGAGGATCGCTTACTCCGCACCTTCGGTTGAGCACCCCTGCCAGTAAACTAAGCTTCTTAATGTGGAATTACTTTACTATGGCGTTTCGTCATTATCGTGTTTTTTTTTGTTTCACGCTCTATCCCGTATATAGCAAGGTTGGCAGAGAACCTAGTGTTAAGACACTCTGTCCCCTACTTTCCAGCGTTTTTGAGACGTTGCACGTAAATGGAAGAGTTCAATGCCACGCTTTGCTTGTGAATAACTAAAATGAAAGTATTAAATAAATTCATTTTCTCGCTAAGGAATCAAACTCACTACCATCGCGTTTAAAGTCACACGCTCTGCCACTGTGCCATATATAACCTACCTTTAAATCATTAAATAACTATCTTTACAACTAGAAAACAAATTATTTTATAAAAAAGGTATTTAAAAAGATTACAATTAAAATATAAATGCAGGATAATTCCGTTTTGTAATTAGCGCGCCATCTATTGAATAAACATTAAATGATGCAACCGCTAATTTGATTAATGATATAAGAAAGACAAGCCAGTCGTGGCGCAGGGGCCCAAGGATGTGTCTGTAGACGCTGTTTGTGGGTTCTATGCTCACTCGAGGAAATAAGATATTTATATCTTCACTCTGGTGTTGATGCAAAGCGAAGCGTTGAGTTACGCAACTCAACGTATAGGTATGCCTCCAGAATTCGGCGGAAAGTGGAGAGCAAAGTGTCCTAACTCTGCGTACCTTGAAAAAAAAACATAAATATAGATAAAATGAGACAATAGATCATGATTAATCTAGTAACACCAATAACAAGCCAAGAATTAGATCTTATAAATAAAATTAAAAACTTAAAACTTATACGTATATTTCTATATATCTATCTATCTATCTATTTAGATTATTTTAGGTGAAAAACAAACAATCTTCATATAAATACAGTGTTTATCGTACGTTTATACCTATACGTTTATCGTATATTATTGTTTCTTGGCACTACTTTACCTATAGGTAGAATTATTACTATAAAAACAATAATAGCACATGTTTAAAAATATATCTATGTGTGCATACATTAACATGTATTTTAATAATTAATATGAACAACGAAAACAATACTATGTTTAGGTGCATAAATGCCGTAATTTATTTACTCGTGACATCATTGCAAAAGAATTTTAGTTGTAGGTTCAAAACTGATATAATAAAAAGATTGTACCTTTGAAGTCATTTGTCGTGCCTTCGAAGAAATTAAATATTTAATATTTTCATATTCTTAGCCTGGTAACGAGGCAAAGAGTGGCGTTCACTTCCGCCACCCAACACGCAACACGTCCAGACTTCGGTGGAAAGTAGGGAAAGAAAGTGTCTCAATGAGAACGCAATGTCTTACCACTAGTTTCTCAGGTTCTCTCTGCCTAACCTGCTAATTAAAAAATCATGGTATTGAAGTGTTTTAGTCAAATAAATTTATATTTAAAGTATCTTACAGCTAAATTTTTCTTTTATTCAAATGGAAAGCAAGCTTTAAGCATTTCAAGCAAGCCCAATATAGTTAGATGAAAATTACTGAACGTGTGATGAATCTCGTATAATATAAAATGATAAAATTTTAATAACTTTTTATATCGAAAGAAAAATTATAAAAAAATACATAATATAATTGTTACCAACATAAAAAATAAAGTAATTAATATTATTAACAAAACACATAACACAATTTAATTTCAACATTAACCAACTTAAACAATAAACATTTATGTACGAGTATATTAAGTTAAATTAAGTAAAATAAATTAATTTTCCATACAAATACCACTTCCAAACCGCATCACCGGTTCTCAGCCTTATTAAAACAAAGTCATTAGCGACCCCGCCTGTGGGAGGAGCGCGGAAACACCCACCTGTCTGTTTATACTATTTTTTAACCGACTTCTGTAGGAAAAGGAGGTTATCAATTCGACTGTATGTTTTTTTTTTTTAACTACCTCTCGTAGAACGCATGTATAGTGTATTATATTGTTTTAGATATTTTTTATTAATATTAGAAATCGTTATTATTACATGTAGATTCGTTTTAGTTTATATTAAAATACTATTGTTAGCATTTAAGTTCACTTCTTTAGATGATGCGGTGTTGAGTTCCACCATCTAACATTGAAAGTCTCGAATATTAAGCGGAGAGTTGGGAATGGAGTGTCTTGACACTAAATTCTTTAAATAAAAAGATTCCTGCATACCTACTGGTTAAATAATAACAAAATTAATATTAAAACAAACATAAACGTAGTTTGATAAAAAATACGTTAAAAAACAACTCACCCATATTTTACACCAGAAAAAATAATTTAACCTCTCTTTACAGTATCCTGGAGCTGCGGAAAGAGAAAAGCCGAGATGCTGCAAGGTCCAGACGAGGCAAAGAGAACTATGAGTTTTACGAACTAGCTAAAATGCTGCCTCTACCAGCCGCCATAACGAGCCAGCTGGACAAAGCGTCCATTATAAGGCTGACGATAAGCTACCTCAAATTACGTGACTTCTCAGGACATGGAGACCCGCCATGGAGCCGTGATCCTCCACCGACCAGTAAAGCTTTGAAAGGTAGGTGCTTAATAAGAAGTTTTTTTAATAAATTAATCTAAATATATAATAAAATTGTAACTGATTGATGTCTGTATATGGAAGGTGTATAAGTTTTAGTACTTTAGCTTTGTTCTTGTCATTGTTTTATTTTTAGGTTAATTTTTTGATAGTAATATTTCTGGGGTAGGCACGGCCAACCTACGCTAATGGTACTTAAATGACAAATTTACAAATAATATAATCTTAAATAAGTATATAATATTTTTAAGTGCAGTTGTACCTAATTATATGCCTAAGCTTAAAAGCATAAATTAAATAACTTTACAATTATGTTTTAATACATATAGTGACATCATATCTTCTCGTCAGAAAAAGCTTTTCTCTTGAATTTTGTAATTTATCAATCTAAGAAATGAAAATATGAAATATTTCATTTCCTCAAATGGCAATAGAACCCGGAACCTGTCGTGTTTACAGTCGCACGCCTGTACCCCTGCGCTAAGACTGGTAAACGCTTCATAAGTATTAATAAATAACTTTAAACAAAAATTATAACCTAAAAAGGACAATATTGGGTTCCTCCTAAAACACAACCCTCCAGAACTATTCAAAATGAGTGAGTGAGTTTAAAATAACCAGGAGGGTTCCCAAATCTGATTTGCCTTCGTCAAGTCATTGTCGGCACTAACTGCGTTACCTACAGACAGCTTAATAAGATTTCTATTGTACAAGAATGTCACTATTATGGTTAGAGTTGTTTTATTATTAAATATATATAGTAAGTTAACAAATATTTAGTATTAAAAAATATATTTTTAATAATCTTAATTCTTTTTTAACCGACTTCAGTAAAAAAAGGAAGTTATCAATTCAACTGTATTTTTTATTGTATTTTTATGATGTTCGTTTTTGTTTATTATGCATAATTATTTTTGGCAAAAAATGACATAAAAATACCTACTTACTTTTGCAAAATTTTGATTAAGTTAGTAGAAAAAAACTAGAGTCATATCTAGTCAAATCAACTAGAGTCAAGCGCAGCATGTATAATACTTCGATTCCCACACAGAAGAATGAATTATTAGTTATTAATATTTTAATTTCTTCGCTCTGACACCAAGTCAAAAGCTAGGCCTTGAGTTCCGTCACCAAAGACGCAACAGCTCGAAAATTCGGCGGACCCCGCTATATACGGGATACAGCGTGAATCTGAAAAAAAAAGTTAAATTCTCAAAACTTACGCTGTATCTGTCAAACCTTCTCCTATTAATAACAATAAAAATTAACCTTTTCTCACTATCGAATCTACGGTGCATTAGTTCACATACACCATAAAGAAATGCACAATAATACAATTCCCTATAAAAAAGTGAAGCTGACAAAATCACAAACACTGTGAACCGAAGCGTGCACGCAAATAAAGACGCCTTGGGGACCCTGATTCACCACAAATACTTCAAATAAATAAATTTAGGTATATTCTATACTATAAGATATAGGGAAAAAATACAAACGTTTGTTTTACTGTGCAAACGTGACGCATGCCTCGGTTATAGCTGATTGTAGACTGTTGAATACGATTTTCTTGTTATACTATGTGTTTTTAGTGGTTTCGGTTGCTTTAAATTTTTTTTTAGGATAAAAATTGTTAAGTTCTTTTAGGGTAGGGAAAGGGTTGTCCAATTTTAGATCATATTTTAGAACCTTGTTGAGTGCAGGTACTCATAAAGTTATTATTAAATGTAGGTTCTTCAAAAAAATGGTTTCTTTTTAGTCTCCAATTATTCTTTTTTATTTATTAATAGCGTAAGGACTTTTCATTCAAAACAAGATAAGAATATATCGTCAAAACAAAATAAAACCGTTTAAAAAGAAATATGATGCATTTATTAAAATTAATAATTTAAAAATTACTCATGCACTGTATCATACATACGTGTACTATTCAAATTATAACTTGGAAAATAAAATTGAAAAAACTTCATAAAACTCACAAAAAAAAGTCCAAAATTTAAATGTACAAAGTTAAAATTACACACAAATTTCAGTACAAGCGACTCGTAACAAGTGTACCAACACACCGCCCCCCCAAATCCAATTTCAACCCCCTAATGCGGTTAATGCGACCGCCGACCGAATCACTACATACGCCACTGTCATTTTAACTCAATTTTCAAACCCACCTATAGTCTATAACGGTATTAAAATAAAAATATTCTATTCGACAATAAAACATGGGTATTTAGGGGTGTCAAAATTGTATGGCGAATGCTTATGGGGCCATAGACAATATGATCACGTATGCAATAAAGCGTATTTGGGAAAAGTACTCAGTTTTGTAAGGTGTTTTTGTATGATTTATTCTTTTTTTTTACTCGACTATGGTGAATCGAAACAGAGAGTTATTACTTTTAGTATAGTCTATTTATAGAAAGAAATATATACATATAGGCTACAGCTTATATTAATCATGAAAATAAATAACAGATAATATATTTTTTTAATCATTTTCCATTAAAATATTAGCACTATGCTATCATATACTAATACTATAACTTAAATATTTAACCTTAAGAATAAAGGAAAAAAGTTATTTTCAGTAATTAGGTTTCTTTAAAAGACATTATAAAAAGTGTAAAGATAGAAGAAATATATTTTAAATTTATTAATAAATGACGCAATACATTATGATCATGATTACATTTCGTTGTCAGCGTACTATTATACTAGCGTATATTAAAGTTTATTAAAAAATATATATATAAATATTTTCAATTTTGTTTTCCTCGATTAAATCTCGTTTCTTTGTCTCTCCGCACAGAAATCTTAACCAAAATATTAACAATAATTCAGATAACAGGATTACCATACTTAAACGTCTGTCAACATCCAAATTGTAAAGGACACCTTCAATAAAACATCTAATTATGCAGAACCCGCCCTTCGCAATTTGCTCGTGGATTTTTAATTTAATCAATTAACAATCAGTGCAAACGATATACTACTTGTTAGTGTTGCTTATTTGTCGTACGTGACTTGACTCGTTTTATTCAAATTTTAGGGGTACATTTGACGATTTCGTCTGGCCTATTTAATTGGGCACCTCTTGTGGCTTTGGGAATTAGTAGCGGAGCACATTGCACCGCATTTATAATGATATTATTGTTAATGAAACGAATTTGTGTTGGATTTGTGTTACAATTTGCGTATTTAAAATGAGAATTTTGTTTTTTTTTAGGGCAGGATTTGTGTAGGGTAAATTCTGTTGGTAGATTTTTTTGCAGATGGTAGTTTTTATTGTGTATTACTGAGTTGTTATATAAAATAGGAAATTCCTATGATAATTTATCTAAGAAAATAATTCTATTACATACTGACGTACGATCTTGTGATAAGTACTAACAAGAAACCTATTCTACGTGAATACGAATACATTTGATATTTATTTAAGATTTATAACCAAAATATAGAGAAAATAGGCATTCTCTATCTCAACAGAATCTAAACGTCTAAAGTATATGAAATGCAATATTTCTCAATACAATAAGAAGACAGCGATAAATTCGACAAATTAACTTGGCGGTAAACATGTGTTTTGTTCCCCATATTGCCGGTGGTGGCAGCACGTTTGATTTATGGCAGAAGGGTGTTGGCGCTCGTAGCGTTCGGACGTATGTTAACAAGCTTTTGGATACATTGTTTGTGTTTCTTGTTGAAATGACTGATTTATTATGAATGTGAAATATGAATAAGTAAATTTGAATTTGCGGTCTACAACCAGTTAAAGTAATAACCAAATTAATACTTAAATTTTTAGTTTGTATACTTATTTCGTTTTCATAAAAATAAGAAATTAGTTAGATTTTTTTTAGTTGCTTTGTTTGTTTTTAATATTTTAAAATGAATCTACACTCTTCCATAAATATTACACAAATGATTCTCTTTGCATCTAAAAAAATTGAAAAAGTAACTTATTATTTATATAATATTTCATTACTTATAATAATATTAAAAGTACAAGAAAAATTGACCAGCCCACTATAACTCTGTTTCCTAATACACGACTATCGTAAATCATGACACGGCACATCTGCCAGCGAAATAGAAAAATAACAATAAATAAGGGAAAATGACGACGACTCGATTTCATATTGGATTTTCACAATTTTTCTTATTATTCCTTTTGTATAATACTTTTTAATAGTTATGTCCATTTACGTATCTTTTTATTTCATTAAATTAATAATTATTAGTATCAAATGTGTAATGAAATTAATGTGAAAGTAATATTTTTTTTCTCAACGACCTATTTGATGTCAAATAAAATTGTTGCTAATGAATGATAATAAAATATAAATAAAAAATCGGCTTTTGCTTAGATGCTTCGTTTGATGTTTTGGTGTTTTTATTATCATAAATAATTGTGTTTCTACTATATATCTTCATAGAAAATTTGCCTTTCGTTAAAATTTAAACTAAAATTGGTACTTAATTATAAAGAAAAAAGTAATAGGTTTTTTTTTTATTATTCTCTATTTTTATTCGGGTCTCCTAAACAAATATCAATAAATAAAACTTTTAATAAAACCAATCTGAATTCAAAATCTCATATCAGTGAAAATTTAAGAAGAAACGAAATCAGAGCATCATAATAGAAGTAGAAAGACATACATACATACATTTAATGAACAGATTATCGTTTTCATTATCTCTTCAATAAGAAAGCCTAAGAAAGCTCGGTTGATCCCCTCATCCATACTTATCACACACCTTGGTCGCTTACAATAAGTTAACCCTATCTAATCTGTCTTTAATGAACTGTAACCCCTTCACAATAAACACTCTTAGTGTATTCTTTTGTTGTTGGAAACCATTAAATATTTCATACTTTCGTTTTTTATATATTTACGTATATGGAGAACGGAGTGCCTCAACACTAGATTCTGCAAGAACTTAGTGTTAAGACACTAAAAGGCATACAATGTTGTACGGAAGCGAAATATTTATTTACGTTTATATTTCCATTTCTTCGCTCTAGAATCGAAGCAAAGCGTGGCGTTGAGTTCTCCCACTCAACACGCAATGCCTCCAGAATTCGGCAGAAAGTGGGGAACGGAGTATTTTAACACGAGGTTCCCTCTGCCTATCCCGCACACGGCATGGTATACAACAGCATACACAAATTGAAATGATAAAACAAACATATTAAATTTGTTAATAAAAATAATATCTCTTTATTATACCCCAAAGACGGACGTATGGAGAACGTAGTGTAAAATTCTGTCCACGTCTGTGACTCAGCAGAAGCTGTGATACAAATATACTAATAATATATTTTCACGTTATTAACGTTTACGTAGAAAAATATTAATCAAACATAATAGTCGCTACGGAAAACTACCTATATAGCTAGGTTTATTTCAATCCGCTGTTGTCGGAACACCATTTTTGCCTTCCCTCCGCCGGTGCATCACAATCATCGCCCGCCATTCTATATTGACAGTACGTGTTCTGAATGCTGCAGCATTTTCCGGGATTTTGAAGCCATTTTTATTTAGTATCGATCGCCACCGGCCGGCTCGACCCCCGTGGCCGCTTGAAGGGTTATCCGCCCGTGTAATAGGCTAGTTACAATTCATTATTCGATGTGATAGTGATTTTTTGGTATTTCACAGTTATTTAGGGGAATTTGCGTCGAGTGATTCGCATCTGTACAGTTCCTGTTGACGTTAGCGGTGCCAGGTTTCAAATTCTAGTCGTGCCCTAATTTTTATTAGCTTCACGCTGTATCCTGCATTTAGCGTGTTGGCCAAGGGACCCTAGTGTTTAAAAATTCTGCTTTCCACTTTCCGCCAAAGTTTATTTTAATTTATACCTTACAAAAAAATAAAAATATATTTTTTAAAAGCTACACGATCTTTTTAAAAGCTTCGTCATGTATCTTCATATATAATCATGATTATACTGTTTTTTTTTTCTCGTAAACTATATACTAAAACACTATAGCAATAAAACTTGATAAAACTATTTATTCCTTATATTTAAAGAGAAAGGTAATAATTTAGCTGTATTTGTCCATTTGGACATGTGCGGCCAATACTAACATTGACCAGGGGTGTTTTCTCAGAGCGAAATTAAATAAAACTCAACGCCTAATAAACCGAGGGTGGATGATAGTTTACTTAAGATCTATGCGGTTGGTTCATTACTGAATTTTCCTCTATTTTGTTTCATTATTGATGTATTTTCATTTATTATTTCTTTTTGGTGTTATTGTATTCTTTGAAAAAATTAAATAAGAATACATTTTAAGTTGTTTTCCCGTTTTTTAACCATTCTAGTCCATTCCATTATCTACATTCCAATCACTTTGAATGCGATAACTAACGCTGTGTTTTTAATATTCATATAATCTTTTTCATCCCATATGCGTCAAAATGAAGTTTTAAATTTTTTTCAAACTGAAGTTTTAAATTTTTTAAAAACTGCTAATCCTACTAATATTATAAATATGCAAGATTGTGAGGATGAATGTTAGTTCCACTTGTACACAAAAACTACGAAACGGATTTAGATAAAACTTTACAATAATATAACTTACACATCAGAATAGCACATAAGCTACAATTAATGTCAATATTTTGGTTTATTACTATAATATAACGAAAAGCTTAAGCGGGCGAAGCACGCTAGTGTTATATATAAATAAATATATTTTCAAGAAGTAAATGCTTGAATAATATGAAATATTATCATACAACTAAAATTAACTAAACGTTTCGAATAAATGGTCTGACACGTTGCTCCCTTATAAAAATAATACAAGCCGCGTTGATTACCAACCCCCAGGGCACTTGACCGGAACCCGGCGATCTAATGAAGAATAACCACCCCTTATAGACGAAATGCTAAGACTGTTCGTCGTTGTTCGCTTTTGAGCGTTTCTCAAATGGAGAAAGAATTTTTAGTAAAATTTGAACATATTTTGTATAAGACTAGCGTTTACTTACGGCTTCGCCCGACTAAAATAATTGAAAAATGAGAATAATTATGAGTTGAGGTGAACCATATTTAAAATTTTAATAATTAACGTCGTGTTATACCTATAGACTTGCCTATCCAAATCAAAAAAAATTTTCTGTTCGAACTAGAAGTTCCTAAGATTAGCGCATTCAACCAAACAAACACTTCAGCTTTATAATATTAGAAATATAGATAGTTTGGAACTACTTTACTACCTCATTTTATTGGCATGTAAATTTAGGTCAAAATTAAAAACATCTTACTAGGGAAAGCCATAGCAAAGATTGCTATAATGCTATTATTTAATGGAAATAAACGCTTCCCGACGCATTCTAGAGGCATTGCGTATAGAGTGGCGGAGCTTAACGCCGCGCTTTACATCTATACCAGAGCGAGGATATAAAATATTTCATATCCTCGAGTGGGGATAGAAGCCACAACCTGTCACATTTACAATGACTTGCACCCCTGCGTCACTAGCATTTATGATATTATTACATACAAATAATAAATCTATCTATTTATTCTTTATTAACTTATAAGAAGTAATGCCTTGAAATTACAGCCATTATGAGTCCCGAATCTGACTTAAGGGTAATGCCACAGTGGCAGCGGTAATGAGAAAATTATACTGAGACTTAGCGGCTTCTATAAAAATTTGTTCTAGCTTTGGGGTCGATAGAGTAAAATAAATTGTTTTATTTATTACTTTTATATTGGATTTTGTTGGAGGAATTGAGTAATATTTGTTTTTTTTTTATGTCAAATAAATAATTAAAAGAGAGAGAGGATAGTGTTTTGGCAATAGAGTCTATCTATCTATCTATCTATAGCTATAGGCGGAATAAAACTTGCCATTTTTTTAGCTTGAAGCTGTATCCCGCATACACAGCAGATTATGCAAAAGGAATCTAGTGCTAAGACACTCCGATTTCCACTCCCATTTGCAACGCTTTACCTCGAAACTAGAGCGAAAAATTGAAAATATTTAATATTTCATTTCTTCGAGTCCGGATCGAACCCACAACCTGTCGCGTGTACATTAATATGTACAAAAATCTTAATATTTATAGAAATAATTGCAAAAACTTCAGCTATGTCTAAAAATTAACAAACTTAGACATAGAGATTTCATAATAGACCTTAAACGCCATATTGTCGCATAATTCGTATAAAAATTACAAAATATAATAGCAAACGCGAAACAATCGAGCGACCCGATCTGCCCTGAAATTTTACACTGATAAAAAAAGTTCACATGCCATATATGGGCATATGCCATATATGGGCATATACTAGTACTATATAGTACTATATAATATTATATTTAGTTTGAAGTCGCGATAGCCACGGCGTGTGCTTTATTACGATTTAATTCTACATAGTAGAGACAAGAGCTCTTTGATGTCGCCGCTTTGGTTTGGAACCATGTTTGTGGTGTGTTTGGGGATATTTTGTAAGTTTTTTTAGTGGATGCCAGGGTCAAGCGTGTGCTAGTAAGCGTGATGGGTTATGGGTTCGATTATCACTCGAGGAAATGAAATGCTTAATTTAATTTTTCTTGATCTGGTAATAAGGTAAAGCACGGTGTTGAGTTCGCCAATGCTTCCAGAATTCGACGGTAAAACGAATTCGACGGGAATGGAAGTGTCTTAATGGAAACGAAATGTCTTAATACTAGGTTCGTAGTTTCACTCTGGCTCTACCTCGCTATGTGCGGGATATAGCGTGAAGCTAGAAATATATATCTGAACAAATATTGCTTTCTGAGATTTACTCGACACAATGTTAAAAATATTTTTTTTTTCTTTAATTATTTCAGTAACCTCCAACTGAAATACAAAAAAAAATATATCTATGAAACACGCATTTAAAAAAAAACAATGATTTTTACTTACGAATTAATAAATAAATTAATATTTATTCCTAAAAAAAATTTCAAAACTCCTGGTCACCGCGCCGGTGGATAAAGTCATAGCACAAACAGTTTTGCTTTGTTTTGTCACAAGTTACGGTCGACTTGTGACAAAGTTATTTAAACATTGTACATCTTCCTATTTATTATTTTTTATTAAGATTATTATTTTTTACGTTATTAAAATATGTAATCTTGTGAAATCATTATAATTAAAGTAAGTATTATAGGGTGTAGTCAAATAATACATAGTGTTTTGTCACTCCACGTTCTAAACTTTTCGCTGATTTTAGCACCTGTTTTCGCATTACACCCTATATCTCACATAACTTTTGAAGTCACGGCTAATGTAGTCTCGGTACTAGCACAGCCGAGAAATGGAGAAAATGAGGAACGGAACTTACTACCTGTATTCCCTCTACCTATCCTGCTGTGCGGGATACAGCGTGAAGCTGATAATAAATCGATTTCTTTAATTACTCAATATCCTTCATTTTCCCCTATAAATATCCACACGTGATGGTTTCCACAATGCTCAGCAAACTCGTGATGGCTCGCAGTAATATACTAATAGTAATATTGCGCTGGTCGTCGTCGTGCGTATGTCTGTCTGTCCCCGCTCACGACCTGGAGTCACGATGCTTGGTGTCCTTGTGGGTGTCACTTTCAATAACCATCTAGTTCTTAGATACTGGTGGAGTTATACTTGTATGGGTTTTGGTTTGCACGTCGTTTTTGTTTAATGGGAAACATGTAAAAGTAGCTTTTTCCCGTATAGCAGGTTCTCTATTTTGCGCTTAATATTCGAAATATTTTATGTTAAGTTAGGAAGGAAGTAAGTTAGGAAAATGAAAATAAATCGAAGAGAGTGGAATATGGAGAACGGATTATTTTCATACTAGGCTCCCTATCCTCATCAGGCTATGAGGGATAAAGCGTTATTCTTTGTAAAAAAAAATATCACTTTCAAATATTTAGTAGGTAAGCTTACCGCTCATATCAGACTAGATAAAGGGAACCTAGTGTTACATTTGTGTAACCAATTTCATCATATTTCTTGCTAATTAGCGGAACTTAACGCAGCGCTTCACCTCGTTATCAGAGTAAGGAATTGTAAATGTCAAATATATATTTACCTCGTCTAAGAATCGAACCCACAACTTATCGCGTTCATGAAACAAAATATAATTTTCATAAAATTTAATTAAAAACCCAAGCTAAAAGTAATACAGGAATAAAACTGTCCACCATACATCTTGCCACCAGGTAACTTGTACGTAGAAGCTGAAGGTGCTACCGCCTACGATACCATCAGTATCTGGTTACATACTCTAACCCTTTGTTCTTGATGACAAAATATACCTATATTATATGTATGTTTTTTATATTGTTTATATTTTACTTTTATATCGTATTTTATTTTAGCGTTGACGTTTGTTGAAATTAAATTAAAAGTATGGTTTTTTTTAAATAAATATAGGTGTTTTATTTAATAATAGGTAGTCGTGGTCAAGCAGTATAGGTTTTAATTGTAAAAGCAATGGTTGTGGATTTGATCCAGCGCCCCACTTTGTTTTGTTTTTAGAGGAAATGAAAAATTTCTTCCGGGTGGGAATCGAACCTACAATCGTCAGGTTTACACTCAGACGCTGCTTCTGTATATTCTTAATAAAGAAATATTATTTAACATTTTTTTTGTCACAGGTGCCCAAAGCAGACGAACGGCGGCAGGTCTTGCTATGGAACTGTTCGAACAACACCAGGGCACACACATACTTCAGGTAATATATGAGTTTAACTTTTTAATGATTAATATTCTTCACGTTGTATCTCGCTTCTTCCCCACTTTCCACCGAATTTTTGGAGGCATTGCGTGTTGAGTGGCGGACCTCAACGCCGGGCTTTTACCTTGGTGCCACAGCGAAGAACACACTTTTACTAAACAATAATTTATCATTTTTAATAAATAATAATTTATACCCTCGATTGGGAATCGAACCCACAATCGTTGCGTTATAGTCATACCCTTGTGCATCACGACGGCCTCTATTAGTTAACAATGTAGTTAATTAATAGCTAACTTATTATCGAATCAAATCAGATTAAAAACATTTTATTGTAATAGTCCAAATAAGGTGAAAAAATTTACAAAGTAGAACCTATAATTAAAATTATAGTTGACAGTTTTCTTATTAATTTTCTGTATATATTTGAAGGTAACAGATTCGATTTAGATACACTTGGTTAATGTAATTTTGTTTAGTAAGTAGTTTTGACTATTAAAATTAGATTACCTTAAGCTATCATATATTTCTACAACCTATTAGTATTTATTAATACTAGCTGGTTTAGGAAATACACAGTTTTTTCAATATAATTCAAAGTTTTTACTTAGCTATAACTGTACCATAAATAAGATACAATTTAATTTAATAGAATTTTCAACGTCAAGCATAAAATGGCTCAAAATTAATATTTAAAGTGAAGAATCACGAGTAAAAAATAAATGAACTAAATATGAAAACAAGTTTTTGTCGTATAGCAAAAATTAACCTATAAGAAGTTCTCTTAGTTGCAAAGCTGTAACGGCAATGTTTATTATTTTTTTATATATACTTTTTTAAAGATAGATTAAAAGATTAATAGATTTTTTTAGATAGATTAAAACATTTTTTTTTCATATTATTGAATTATTTAATAGTACTATTAAGTACTTTAAATAATAATGATGGATTAAATGTATTTAACAGAGTCAACAAAGGGCATATAGTGTTAATACACTCCGTTCCTCATTTTTGAGATATTTTGGGTGGAGGATTTTTACATAGCTAAAACTGTACTATAAATAAAACTCAAATAGGGAATCGAACCCACAATCGTCGCGTTTACCAATAAGCAGTTATATATTTTATGAACTCCAGTTGTAAACGTAACTAACAAATTGGCTGTCAACATTTACGTAGCCTTTATTCAAAGTTTGCTCGTTTTCGTCACCTCCGAAAACTCAATCGAACTTGACTTAGTTTCTCAATTGGCCGACTTCATGCTTTTTATATCTAAAATTAACTTCTATACAATAGCTAGGCGTATAGTATACATACAATACTTTCAACACTTCAATTTAATATTTCGACGATTTCACTTAATTTCATAACAAAATTAATTGAATATATACTTTGTGGTACATTTTATCACAGGATTGGTTAAAAAAATGTCGGTCAAGTGCGAATAGCGTCGTAATTTAGGTTCAGTAGGCTATTATAAAAAAATTAGATTTCTTATCGATTGTTATAGTGTTACGTATTTTAATCGATTATCTATTGTTATGAGATTGCCATAATCGATGTAATTCGAATGATTGTCACTGAATAGTTGGTGAGTATTTATTACGCTCATTTTTGTATAGAGAAATGTTTTATCTAGAAAAAGTATATCATCAAGTCTAAATATGATGATAAATATATCATCAAGGTAAAAAAAATACTTTTGTTTTCTTTTTATTTTTTAAATTTGTATAGCGCTTACAAAATATACGTAGTTTTATAGATTGATTTGCATAAAAAAATCGCCTTTCAATATTTTTAACATACCTTAAACTTGTATAGTAATAGAATTATAACTGCTATACAAATTCTACATGAAACTTAGTAAAATTGTAGTTTTATACGTAATACTTCACGATTCATCGTATTAGACCCGTTACATAATCGATTAAATATTAACTTGTTTCACCGTTACAAATGCGGAATGCCAAAAAAATCGATTTAGCTGTCACTCGATCACGTAAATTATAATTTTATGCAATCACCTTGTATTATAACACTGTGGGCGCTGCGGTCAGTATCGAGAGCAGCTAGTACGTGATACCTTGCTTTGGTCGATTTTTTTAACTATTTACACGTTTTTAGTAAAAAAAATTAAGGACGCACATGTATTTTTGAGGTCACCTCTCAATGAAACATAATAATCGATATTAATTACTTCAAATAATCGTTTCGCTTGAACGAAGACGGTTGGACGTAAAACCTTTGTCTCCATAATTAGAAAAAAAACTAAGAACTGAACTGAACTGAAAAAAACTTAAATGTTATTATCTGTTTTGTAAATAATATGTCAAATTACTTTATATTTTGGGTGTGATACCAGCCTTACCAGATATCCCCATTTTGGCGAGACGTCCCGTTTTTTAGCCCAAAAATGAAGTCCCAATTGGAACTAACATAATCCCTCTTCACTTGAAATCTCTCGTGAGAATTTTTTTTTATTAAGATTAATATTTAAGATTTTAATTAGTTATTAATAATTTCATACAAATTTTAAAAATTCATCCTTTTATTTTTTTGTCACGCTTTTGGCGAAAGAATCCCACTTTTTTGCCTAAAATGTTAAAAAATCCCGCTTTTTACATAGAGAAAAGCTGCCAACGCAGTGTGATACTGTAAATATTGTATAAAGATTCTATTGTTGTATAAAGTTATTTTCATTATATTCCCCATACAACGTGACATAGGCGAAGTGCTTTATTTTCAACTGACACGCTCGAAACGTCATAATTTAATAACTGGACTGAACTACTGTCAGTAAAGTCAGTAAATAAGACAAGGCGATTTGCTTTTTTATACATTTCATGAATTTAGGTTGATGCGCGCTAGGGGGCAGTTCAATCCACACTTTCTCTTTAACCAGACCGAAACAGTGTATGACCAATACAAATTTCAGCTAAATAATATGCTTTACTTGAAAATATTTAAATTTTGTTATATTTATATTTTTTTAGATATTTGATTATTAAGAATATATTTAGTTAAATTTCGATTTATGTTATTTCAATACAAAAATTTTGCGTAAATCACTATATTTTGAGTATATTATAAAATTAAGATATCTTTATTCCGAATTATTATATATAAATATCGGTAACTTAAATAACTAATATAATAATTCTCGTTTTAAAATGTAGATCCTATATTAAATCTTTTAAGAACATATAACTTTAATAGTTTATCATTTCAATTCAACATAAATTTAAAACTAGACTCACGTCTGAAGAAATAGACGTAAAAGATTAGAACCGCTTTCGATATCTTTTTCCTTTTTCATCTTCAGCAACAACCGGTTAATTGAAGTTTCTGTAAAAAAAAACTACTCATCACTACAACTATTTTGTCAACTGTCTGTCATTATAAATGACAGTGATTTAGAATTGTATCTAGAAATGACACTTTTTGACATGTATTCTCAAATAATCAAGTAAAACCACCTTCACGCTGAATCACGCACATATCAGTGTAGGCAAAGGGAACGTGTTAAGACACTCCGAAAGATCTTCCGCTTTATTCTGCAGACATTCCGTGGTGAGTGGCGGAACTCAAAGAAATAGATATATAAGTTTAAGTAAATACTTCATACCCTCGAGGGTATCCCACTCGAGTGGGGATCGAACTCACAACCAGTCGAGCAGATTTCACGATGCGGGCGAAGCCGCAGGTGAAAGCTAGTATAATTTAGAAGGCAATGTCTTATCTAGTTAGTGGAAGGCTGCTGTGTCGACAGTGCAGACTGCAGCGTCACAACACTTTTTCACCACAAACTATTTGTTTAGGTTTTTTATCTCCAACTGAATTGATGGATATGAAACTATTATTTTTTTATCAACATTGTGTAGAGTCTGCATATAAATGTTTGTAAATTAATTTATTTAATTTTTTTAGATAGATGTTTTTTTTATGATTTCAACTAAATTATAATGCTTAGAATTGTCGATATTTTTTAGTTTTATACTATACTAATTATATTTCAATGTAGATATTTCTTTGCTTATGCTTATATTATGTTAAAATATTTTTTGTCTACTAATTATTGATTAATTCGTCAAATTTATATTCAAATAGTGAATTAAGCGTCATTCTGTTGAGCGGACTTCGAATATACTTCCATCGTGTGTTGAGTTTAACGATGTCCTAATGCATCACATTATATCATTTATCATTCATTTTAAATAATCTTTATATCATTCATTTTCATTTTAAATAATCTAAGAAAAATCTTAATTTTCTTTATTTAAATAAAAATATAACTTTATTTATTTTGTCAACGGTACCTACTGGTACTGGTTGTCTGGCGCTGTAATATTGAACTTGATTGTACGGCGCTTGCTCAATATGCATAAAATTATTGTTAAATTATAAGTCTCGTGGTTATTACTAGCGCGTTCCTGTAAATGTACTAATATAAGAATATATTATATAGTATATACTGGGTTCGATCCCCACTCGAGGGAATGAATTATTATTTATCTATTAATATCTTCATTTCTTCGCTCTTGCACCAAAGCAAAAGCTCGGCGTTAAATTTCGACACTCAACACGCAATGCGTTAAAAAATTCGGGGGAAAGTGGATAAATGATTGTCTTAACACTAAATTCCCTTTGCTTACCCTGTTGTGTGCGGGATACAGCGTGATTACATAGATTATAGGCTTATCACATTGGTATCTATGAAATAAGAAAATTTGAATTAGATAGATGTTTTAAAATGCTTTTCTCATGCAGACTATTAAATGATACCAGCTCTACATTTTATAATAATAGAATATTACATACAATAAAAGAATATTTCTTTATTTTCTAACTTTATTATTGAATTTTTGTATTGAAATAACCTTTGAATATAAATGATATTTTAATTACAAGAAACTTGGGTTAATTATATTAGTCACTATCAATCATTTAAATCTTAACTAATTATAAAAAAAAATCATTGTACTTTAGTAAGGTTTTAAGAGAACGGCTCGAGGTCAGTGTAAAATGTTTGTATTAATACCAATTTTGATTGAAAATAAGCGTTTTGTTAAGACTTTAAGGTCTTTATTTTTTTTATTCCTCACACTTAAAAAGTAGGTAAAAACAATCTATTTTTCAGATATTCCATTTACGTCCTCTAGTTTTCATCCCTTTTCAGAGAAATCGAGCGTTAGGCCTGTGTCCAGCAGTGGACGTGGACAGGCTGATGATGATGATGAAGCATTTTCCTCAGAATGGATCGAATCCACAACCGTTGCGTCTACAATAAGACTTCTTAAAAGCAACTTATTGTACAGCTATTTTTTGGAAAACTTAAACGTAGTAAAAATTTTAATGTAGCGGAATTTCAACCTGCACCTCTTGGACAAACCCCGCTATTATTCTTAGATACAGTATTGAAATTATATCCATGTTTTTTTTTTCGTCCACAGTCTCTCGACGGGTTCGCGCTGTCCGTAGCAGCCGATGGGAGGTTTCTGTACATATCCGAAACTGTTTCTATATATTTAGGACTATCACAAGTAAGTTTATTTTGTTATCTATTTACTTTTAGTTTTCTTTTATATATTTTTATCTTATCTTATCAGGCCACACCATCTTAAAAGTAGTTTTCTTTTTCCATATACCAGGGTAGATAGAAGGAACCCAGTGTCAAGACACTCCTTTCGCTTTCCCCTAGAATTTTTGATATTGCATATTGACCAGTAGAAATTAATATCTAGCTAGTGAAAAAAAAAAATTATTAATTATCCCTATTGACCCTATTACTACTAGGCTTTATATACGAGTAGTTCCTATACATAAATTGTGGAAAGAAATACCTATAAAGATGTAGTGTTTATTATCTAACTTTTAAGTACTTTACGCGTTTTAAATAATTTATATATATGTAAATAAATCTTGCTATTTTTATTGATTTCTAATGATTACATAATAAATTGAGTTACGTCACTTCTATTATACATTTATTTATGGTCCTTTAAATATTCAATTAAATATAATTACAATTTAGTCACGGGCCACGGCTTGTATACTTACGCCACCTTCAAAACTCGATACTCGCTAGCGACTGTAGTTAGAAAAAAATTTCACCGTCTACTATACAGTCTGGTCAAACTATTACTATGAAAGTTAAGTTAATTCTACGATAGTACTAATGTTACATTAAAATGCGAGACGTAGATATCTAGTTAGAAGAATTAACTACATTAGTTAAGTTAACGATGAATGATAATTAGTTAGCCGTATTGTTATTTAAATAATTTGCAACCGTCTGATAGGTTGGAGTTCGATATTTGCATGTGTTAGGCTTGGTGTAAGTTTAAAAGATAATGTTGTGGGAACATAGGATATCTGTAAATATGTTTTTCAACAACAGTGTTTTTCATTAAATTTCTACAGTAGAATACACAATTCAATAAATATAATTTAAAATAACTGGATATTAATTGTCGAGGCAAACCGCGGCGCTTAGTTCCGGATATAGCGTGTTAAATGGCGGACCACTTAACCTAAAAAAGATCCCCATAAAGTCTAAATATCCATCATTTACTTTTCCATCTCATTTTACACCTTCTATTTGCTCCAAGATGGTGTCCACTTATATTTAAGGTTTTTTAACTTAATGCTGAATCTATATATATAAAATCGAAAGGTCACTCACTTATCACGAAATCTCAGAAACTACAAGTGCTAGGAATCTCAAATGTTGCATAGGAGTTACTTATAGGACGTAGGTGCTCGCTAAGACGGGAATTTGCAATATTCGACTTCTAAGGGGTTGTTTTTGGGCTCGAAAGTTTGTATGAAACTTCGTTACTACAAATGCTAGGAGTCTCAAATTTTGCATAGACGTCACTAGGACGTAGTCATGGAGACAGAAATTAATAATAACCATAGTTCACGCGGGTGAAACCGCGAGCGGGCCGCTAGTCCGTCATATAGCAACGTTTTCCCATTTTTTCACCGAATTAATTAAATTAATTTAAAGTCATTGTTCTCCGTATTTGCTATCAGGTACTAACTATAAAAGGTTTTATTTAAAAAGCTAACAATGTCGGTGCAATTGTAATTTAAGTAAAACTCTCCGCCCACGTACGAGCCTTATCCACGATCTGTCGGATGTCTTAACGCCGAAACCGCGATTACATCTCGTCTCATGTGAACTATGAATGAATATGTTTAGGTTTAACTTGTTTTATGTATTAGGCTTATCTATGTTGAACGGCCAAGTTAATGCTCATCATTTTTTATCAGCTTCATGCTGTATCCCGTATACGACAGGTTAGGCAGAGAGATTCTATGGTCAAGACACTTGGTTCTCCACTTTCTGCCAAATTTTTCAAGGTATTTTTTTGTTTGTCGAGTGGTGGAACTGAATGCCGAGCTTTTGTCTTAGTGCCATATCGAAGAAATGAGAAATGTTAAGAAATAATAATTAATTCCCTCGAATGGGGATCGAACCCACAATCACAACCACAACAAATTGAAATAAGATCAATTTCTTCTACTGGAATTCTTTGTGAAGTTATAAAATATTTTCGTCAAGAAAATTTAGGACATAACTAACGACACCAGCTGCCTTACCCCAAATTTCTTTTAACAAAGAAAAAAACGTAATAAAATTAAGAAATTAACATCCAGATGAAATTAAACATTACAGAATTAAAGGGAAAAGGAAAAGATCTGAAAACTGAGAAACAGTTGATCCAAAATGGCTGGAGGGTGGTGTGAGACAGCGAATGGGGGGGAAAGGACGTTGAGAGATGCTAGTCACGTCGCGGGCAAGGCGCGCGCGTGTCTCTCATCCTAATGTGAGGCACTCACACACCCCCGCGCACGCACACCACCACGCACACCTACCATATGTACATGCACGTATACACACGGAGTGGTGTAGTGTGCGTTATTAAATACATAAACTTCCTGGTAAATAAGCAGATACAACTTTCTTATGAGCAACGTCTACGTTATATTAAATTCTGGTGCCGCCATTTTTTCGGGACCCTTAAAGACTGATAACGTCGACAATAGGAAATCATATTTCTAAGGATAAATCCGAAAATGGATATTTTACTTTTTGTTTTGACATGTTCCGGCCCTTTCTGGAAAATTATTTACGTGATGCTTCTTGTTCATTATTTTTTTTGGATGTTTCTATTTGAGGAATGTTGTCTTGATCTTTCAATTTTTTATGGTAAATGACTATGGAAAAATCTAAATTCTATTTATATAGGTGAAATTAACAATTGTGGAATGTTGACACAATAGATGTGTCACAATTTTCCAGAAAAATAACTGAAATATGTTAAACATCTGCTTGTCCCATGTGGTTATCATCAGATACATCAGTATCTTATAACAGGAAGGACAATACTGCTAATTTGGACACAGCTTACAATATCAACTGACTTATCCACCTACAAATCACACATCAACTCATCAAAATCGTAAACCGTCAATAGAATCGGTAAACACCATAAAATCCCAAGGATCTTTCCCAGAACCGACCACCGTAACGTCACCATTGTCTGCAGTATTCACATGCGCGGCGTCACTGCGGATACACGACACCTGAATGCTTAATAGGATCTCACAATTATATTTGATAAATTTATTTAAAGATACATTTGCATACGCCGTGAAAGGATACAAGAAAGTTAGATAGCAACCCGTATTCCAATAGTGATCGTAAAAATGCGATCCTTAAGAGTTGTGGAATTTTCTATGAATAATGGCTTCCTTTGGCAAATGAGGGGTCTTAGAGGCCTTAGGTTTTGGTGCTGAAGTTTGGAAAGATACTATATCATTTATATATGTACTTATACTTATACATAGTTTAAGCGGTTCTAACAGAAAGTGGAGAACAGAGTGTCTTGACATTAGGTTTTCCGTGCCATAGACGGGATATAACGGGATATAGTGCTGGTGCTCAAGCTGGTGGTGGTGCAAGGTGTTTGCAGTCGTAAACGCCAATGGCTTTGGGTCCGATTCTCGCTTTGGTAACGAGGCAAAGTGTGGCTTTGAGTTCCGCCACTCAACACTAGGTCCCCTAGGAGATTCCCCTTTACCTGTCATGATATGTGCGGAACACAATTTGAAGCTAAAACAAAAATATGCCATAAAACAAAAATATTTTCACATCTTATTAAAAAAAATACGAACAATTAAAGTTATCTGTAATTTTTATCTTATTTAGTAAACAAATTACGTTGTTTACAACCGTCTAAAGTCTTCGAGGTTGTCTTCGCTTCCACTTGGTATGTTTTATAGTTGTTCTCGAAGCCACCTGCCACGCGATGTATGATAAAGGCTAGTTCATTCATAACTATTGCCGTCTGTACGTGACATAGCGTTTGACTACCTTAAATTTCAATTATACTATGTTTATTGAGGCCAGTGACTGTAAAAGCAACTGGTTATGGGTTCGATTGCCACTCGGGGAAATTAAATATTTAATATTTTCGTTACTTTGATCTGGTATCGAGGCAAAGCGCGGCGTTGGGTTCTGTCGCTCAACACGCAATTTCTCCATAATGCGGTGAAAACGGAGTATTTTAACACTAGTTATTAGGTACCCTCTCGGTACTTTATTGGAATGTACTAATCTGAAGACGGATGATGGTTATGGGTTCATATGTGGCGTTTTATCCTGCCATTAATTTGCACAAGTTCCCCAATTTAAAAGAGAAAGCATTTTCCGTGGTATAGTAGATTATTTTGATATAATTTTATGAATTACAATAAAGCATATATTTTTATTTTCTATGTACATAGGTAGAAATGACAGGCAGTAGTATATTCGACTACGTGCACCAGGCTGACCACGCGGAGATTGCGGAACAGCTTGGACTCTCCTTAGCTGGACGAGGTGGAGCTGGTTTGAACAGCCCAGCATCTGGCAGCGAAGAGGGCAGCCAGCATGGCACCAACAATCCTGATGGTAAGAAAATATTTCTTTTCGAATTTTTTTATTTAGTAACACTCAGTTTTCAATTTATTTTCAATTTTAAAAAAATCTATTGAGGCCATTATGGTGCAGTGAGTCACTGTAATGTGATTGTCGTGGGTTCGATTCTCACTCGTGGGAATTAATTATTTTCGGTCTTCTCTATTCTATGCTCTTGTATGCATAAAATGCGTTGTTTTTTAATTAGATGGCGCGACCACGAGTCAGTCAGTCATACATATTAGATTTTTTGTATGTTATCAGATACTTCTAAGCCACGTCAAGATAGCAAAAAATTATAGTTTATTAGGAAAATAAAAATCAACATTTTTATTGATATTTTTTTTCTATTTGTTGATCTCTTAGCGTTTAATACAAAAACAACAATAACAGTAAACGTGCGGTGTAAACGTTTAAATTTCAGATTAGCCTTACTTTTTTAATACAGAAGATAAGATTTTTTTAAATATAGCATTTAATTTTCAATTTAATCAAATATACACAAAAAATTAAACAATTCACAATGCAAATTTCTTTTGTGTCGTATTTTAGAATAATAAAAAAAATAAACATCATTTTAGAATTAGTGTACCGTGAAACTGTAGGATCTAAATAAGTACTTATATTATAAGACGTATGTAAGTAGATTACAAGAATTATCGGCGTTGAATTCCGCCACTTAACATGTAATACCTCGAGAATTTAGCGGAAAATGGAGAACGGAGTGTGTTACCTCTATCTCTCTTGCCATATGTAAAGTTATTAATTATTCTAAAGTCATAAACAACAACATCAAAATATTGAGTTGTTTTTCATTAATATAAAAAAAATACTTTAGCAAATATCTACAAAAAAAATACAATTCACATACAAACAAAAACTCAAATAATTTTATGAAAATAAGCCATTTTTTATTACTATAAGAACATTTGGGCGCGAATGAATGTATTCAAATGGTAAAATTGTGGTGAGAATAAAGTCATTTAAAATGTCGAGTTGATGCAAATGACTGCCAAATTAGTCTATTATGGAGACTGATGATGGTGTCATCAGTGGTGTCATTGGTCTGATGAAATGTTAATATCATCGGATTATTATGATATCTAAGCTATAATCATTTTATGGATGAGCTTTATTAACCTGAACGTAGTTTCTGAAAAGCTTTTAAAATAAAACTTAAGTCAGCTTCACGCTGTCCCACTTTACGCCGAATATTTCTGATGAGGCATTGCTTGTTGAGTAGCGTAACTCAACGCTGGGCTCTTGCCTTGGTGCTAAAACGAAGAAATGAAAATATTAATAAATAATATAACTTTCGTCGAGTGGGGATCGAACCCACAATCGCCACGTTACATTACAAATATAATTACTTTATAGATGACCTTTAATCTTAGTTTCTGCAAAGCTTTTAAATATTTATTTACATTTTAAACTGGTCTGTATTTTATTAAAATTTTATTTAACCGACAATGAAAAATCGTTAATGTGAAAAAAACGTACTGGCCTATCGGCCACAGTTGGAACAGTTATAGAGAAAGGAAAAATAAAAGAAATACATTAGAAAAAAAGGCTATTTAAAAATTATACATGCGAATCAAAGCATTACACGCGATTTAGCCCAAAAATTAGAATATAAGACTAAACTAAAAAAAAAAAGGAAAAAAATGCAGTGATTTATAAAACGGACCGACAACACCGTTAGCCAATCTACTTAGCTGCATTTTCCAGCCAAAACTGTTCCAACTTCCAATACAAAAAATCAACCTCTGTCAAAATGGAGAAAAAACTATATGAAATTCAATTAAACTTCCTACCATTTTGGAGGGTAATGCACCTGTCATTTGGACTGTACTGGTGTTAAAATTTTATTTAACTGCCTCTATAAGTTACAAAATTAATAATTATAAAAAAAATATAATCAGCTTCACGTTGTATCCCGCACACAGCAAGATAGGCAGAGGGAACTTAGTGTTAAGACACTCTGTACACCACTTTCCGCCCAATTCTGGAAGCATTGCGTGTGGAATGGCGGAACTCCTCGCCTCGATACCTGAGCGAAGAAATGAAAATGTAAATTTAAATAAATATTCCATTTCGTCGAGTGGGGATCGAACCCACCACCAGTCGCCTTTACAGTCACATTTTGTACCGCTGCACCACGAGTGGTCTCTCAAATAATAAATTGTGCACCAAATTGAAATTAGATTATGGTCTTCACGGCATGTTGGCACCTTATGAAACGGTCAATGGGGAGTCAGCCTCACCTTTGTCGTTTTGATTATTACTATATTATACTTCGCGTTATGGGAAAGAATTGCTTTGAATATTAAATTTATATAGCTCGGTTCGACTTTCGAAAGCTTCGCTTCGCTTTTTATCAACAAATATAAGCTATAGGCTAAGTTTAATTAAGATGGAGCAAAAACTGTATAGCATATAATTTCTCTAACTTCACCAGTTACTCGGTCGAGTGGATTTGGAAATACGTTTAGGTTGTTTCGTAGTAAAAACTTTGATCTGCATGTAATTTCTCTGTTTTTCTATTTATTTTTTTGTAAATATTCCGACGTAAAATATTTCCATTTTTACTATCACTGTAGATACGTTGAAGTATTCGATTTGTTTTTCTTAGCTTTTCCCATTTAAATAAATATTTAAACTATGAAATTAAAGCACAATATATTTGCAATTTATGTTAGTTACCGCATTTTTCTTTATTTTTAATTGAATTGTCTATTTATTTTGTGGTAAATGAAAAAATTGTATAATAATAATAATACTTATCTCGTATATTTTTATATCTTTAATTTATTTTTAAAATACACTTTTATTCACAAGCATCGTTCGCAATTAATAACAACAATTATTTAACTTAATTTTGAGTATACCGTGAAAACTATTAACAAGGAATACTTAATTAATTTCAAACTTAACAAAAAAGTTAAGCGTTTGTCGACATCACTCACTTATCCTGTTTTTTTTTTTAATTTTACTTGATGCAGGAATCTATTGATTTATAGAAAAAATTGAATCTATCTATTGATTTATAAGAAAAAATCAATCAGGATCCGTGTGACAGTGGACGATTGTTAGGGTGACGTCGTGAATGACGTTGACGGACAGGTGAAATGCGTGGATAAAGTCATATTGTCGTCTGATAGCCATGCAAGACTCTGAAATCGATCCAGTGCATCTTAAACTGTGCTACACAGAAAAAACTAAATCGGATACTATAGTAAAAACAAATTTAAATGGCATAAAGTAAAAACTAAAAAAAAAATACGTAACAGATACGAAAAGTCCTAATTGAAAAGAAATTTCTTGATTTCTTTCTTCTCAGAAAGGAACGAATTAGTTCCTACAGCTTGAGAACCACTGCATAGTTAAGTTTAGGAGATCAGTAAAATCAATTAACAAACGCTTCGTGGCTCCCAAAGATGTTAGGGTTAATTATAAATTTGTAATCAATCTAAGCATCACGTTGGATTCGAACCTATTACACCGTTAAAGGTTTTTTCAAAATTGAATTTCATTTAGTGTCGTTTAACTAAATAGGTGAATGGGGATTGGAGATTTTGTCAATTGATTTCTTCTATTGTGTGAAGGTAGTAGTAGAAAGTTTTTGTATATTAAAAACAAAATTGGTTAGGTCTTAGTAAATATGCTATATTTCAAACTATTTTTTAATTGATTTTATATATGACATTAATACAATAATAATAATAAGCTACAATTTATGTAAAGACCTAGTGATAAGACATTCCATTTCCATTAAATACTTTCGTTCCTACTTTCCGCTGAATTCTGAAGACATTGCGTATTGAGTGGCGGAACTCAAGTCAAGGAGTGAGTTTTTAAATATAATTTCTTTTTTTCTACAGTATCAGCACAAATGACCCTGGCAGCTAGCGGGAGCCTGTTCAAGGGCATGGATCGAGCTTTCTGTATACGAATGAAAAGTACCTTAACGAAGAGGGGATGCCACTTCAAGTCTTCAGGATATAGGGTAAGCATTTAGAACTTTGGTAAAACTTTGAGAGGCAAATTTTAAGCAGTTATGATTTTAGAAACATGTTGGTGTATCTTACTACTTTGCTTCTTTTAATTCTACCATTACATCCTTATTTGTAAATTATATAATTGTAACTACAATTCTATTATGTATTATTATTTAATGTAGAAGTTTAAGAATTCGGTCATATTCCAAATCATATCTAGAGTGAGAAAAATGAAGACTGAAGTTTCATTTTCGATTTAGGTGGGAAGAAGCAGAGATGGCGAATGGAATTCTTCGCGAAACGAGGGTGGTAACTGGCGGGTGGGTATCTGGAGAAGAAAATGATTTTATGTTTGTGTGTTGGGTTGTGTTTTTAGGTCTTGTGCAGTGATTCCAGATTTACTTTTACATCATTTTTTGTGACTATTTTACGTAAATATGACTAATAATCTGCTAAATTATTAAAAACTAACTTTTATTTTTTTTAAGAATATATATCTACTCGAGGAAATTAAATATTTATTTACACTTACATTTCCATTTCTTCGCTCCGATGTCTAGGCAAAGTTGAATTCCGCCACAAAAAGTGGTGAACGGAGTCCCTTAACACTCAGTTCTCTCTGCCTACTCTACCCAAAAAAAATAAATTAAATTAATAACTTAGAAATATTGAAAGAAATAGCTGACAAGCACTTTAAAAAAAATAATATGTCTTAAACGGCACCATAAATACGCGAGTTACAATTTTATTGCTCCTTAATAATTTCCCAGCTTTATCCGTTACTGGATCACAAATATTATTGTTGAAGTTATAGCGGGCGTGGGGTGCCCCAGGGCGGATTTGTGGCCCATAATTTTTGCCTTAACTCGGTGTTAGAACATAAAATGCGATTATATCTCTAGCGACTTGCGAATAACGTACTAGGTGGAGTAAGACTGTCAGTAATAGAATGTTGCCTTGGATTTTTAAGGAATTTACTTGATAAGATAAGATTTTTGTTATTTTTTTTTTTATAAATTGCAACTTAATTAGGTACTAGTAGTGGATAATTTTATTTACATAATGAAATAGATTTTAGTTTATGTTTTAAGTCAAGCATATTTTGTCTTTTCGCCATATTTTATCACCCACTTCCACAGGTTGGCTGGAAGAAATCTCTTAAAGAGATAAGTCCACCGGGGCTAACTTTGTTTTCTGTTAAATGTTTTTTTTAATGTTGAATGCAATAAAGAATATTATATTATGAGAGCCTAACTGAGTCATGATGAATGATGATGAACAATACCAAGAATTGCTTCAGCGTGCAAAGACATTTCTATATCAAAATAGAATGGGCACGTAGAATAAATTACAAATCTCGAGATTAGTACTTAGAGAGTTGAACCCATAATTCGTGTTTATCTAAATCTAAATTGCTCATACAATTCGCAAATATCGACAGAGCAATTAGAGAATATCGTTCGTAACCCTTTATATGGGAGTTGTGCCACGGGCGACGCGTTTATGGCGGAAATTTTGAATTAATCCTTTAAAAGTTTAGCTACCTGAATACATTTTGTACGTGTTTTTAGAGTTTGTTTGCTTCTGTGTAGAGTTTTTGGGTGTTTGTTTGTTGAGAAGTTATGCTAAGTTGTTATTTATTTAGATTAGATGAGATTTTATTGTAGGAAACATATTAAAATTAGCACTTTTCTTAGCAAACTTTAAAGATATATCTTTAATTTATTTGTTTTTATGAACTTTTCAGAATTAAACAATAATCGATATAAAAACATGGATATTTTTTTCATTACGTCCATAATTCTTTATATCTTCAACACCATTTATTTTCTTTCCAGGTGGTGCTGATGCTTTGCCGTCTTCGGCCGCAGTACACGTTCTCCCATAGCCGCAAAACCCCACCTTCTTTACTGGGCATGGTGGCTTTGGCCATAGCGCTACCACCACCGTCAGTTCACGAAATAAGACTGGAATCGGACATGTTCGTCACCAGGATCAACTTTGATTTCCGAATAGCACATTGTGAGCCAAGGTATTACAGTTACTTGTATGATTTTTAAAATTGTTTAACGTTAAAAGTTTTAAATCATCAAAATCAATTTAATTGTCTTCATTTAAATATTTTTGTCCATTGTAAAAAAAAGAAATGAAGTTATCCTAAACTTTCGTTTACTAACAAATCTTGACATCCTGTTTAAAAATAATTATTATTTTGTTACTACTAAAAAATTCTTTACTTTTACAAAAAAAAATATAAATGTAGGTAGTTTTGATATTTAATTTTAATACAAGAACAATTATAGGATTTCAATGACAAACCTTAATGGAACAGGAAACAGTCCATAAAAGAACTAAAAGCACGTCATCAACAGATTTAATAGATTATTTTGTATTTACCAGCAGGGTGTCAGAACTCCTCGGGTACACATCAGAGGAGCTGACTGGGAAAAACCTTTACGCTTTATGCCATGGAGAAGATGCGAACAAACTTAGAAAATGTCACGTTGATTGTAAGTATTATATTGAAAATTTTATTATGAAAGTTTAATGATTCAAGGCGTCATCATCGTCACGATGGGCATGGGTTCGATGATCACTTTAGAGAGGAGGAGATTTATTATTTTCATTTCCTCGTTATGGCAAGTAGACTAGACAACGAGAAGGTAATTTAAAAAAAATGGGCGAAATGTGTGAAAAGGAATATCTTAAATCTAGATTTCGTCTGCCTACCCTGCTATGTGCGGCTTTGTGCGGTATAAATAAAATAAATTTTATACACTGAGTTTCGTCATTCCGATAGTGCAGAATAGAGTTGGTTGGTAGGTTCTCTGTAGGTACGTACCCACCCTTCAGGCAGGATATAGCGAAAAGCTAAAAAAGATAAAAAATAGATAACTAATTATTTTTATAATAAAATTGTTCAACGACAAAATCAATAAATATTACACTGTAAGACCTCTAGGCTTGGAATTTTTACTAAAAAATATATTACGTAGACCTTAATCGATATTTATAACAATAAAAACAAATTGTAATTCCACAACCGCGCGCTGACGGAAGTTTTAGTTAATTTTATTTTATTACATATACTTACATAAACGATTTATATACGATATCAAAATAAGGCATCCCGTTCTCATGTGTGTACGTCTGTAACCAAATTACCCGCTTTCTAGCGAACACCGGGCACTTTATGTTAATTCCATACATTGTTATTCTACGACTGAAATGTCCACATTTGGCCGCCATCTATACATATATACATATATATGCGTATTTTGTATTTTAAATTCAAATTAATCGTCTCATAAAGCTATCAATGTGGTAAAAATGTTAGTAAATGACGTAGGGGCTTCGTGATTGGAGTTAATCGTGTACATATATACTATACCTAGGCCTATATACTATATAGGCTTTGCTGGTCATGTTGTTATATAAGTGGGATAGATTTGGGACAAAGGCTTTCAATAGTGATGAAGCTAATATCTATTTTAGTATATTAAATTTCGACTTTTATTCCAGTATTTTATTTAATAACCGAAAAGTATTATTTTAGAAATGACGTTTCTCATTCTCACTCTCTCTACAGTTTATTGGCAACTGGCAATTCCTAAAAATAGCAAAATCTAACAACGTATCATGCATGCTCATATACCTAGAGACCAAATGATTCACTCAACTACTAATTTTATATACTTTATATATCTATTAAATTATTTTCTTTTCTATGTGGTTACATAGTAAAAAAAGTGGTCATAAAACATTAAGGAGGTTTCCCACGTCTCGGGGCAGAAAGGAAATGATGCTAGTATATTATTATTCAAATCACAAACAGTACGGCGCTAGGCCTAAATTGTATTCTGACGGATACCTACGTGCATACGTGGAAAATAATAATATCACATACAAAAATGACATTATTTGGTTATATTTCTTTTTCCACTGCTACGTTTATATAGGCACGTATTTTTAGAATGTATTGTATTATGATTTTGGAAAGATGGAAAACGTTTTTTTATACTTTATTAGTTAAGAAGTACTGAATCAAAGAGATATTCAGTGAAAAGTTACTAATTCTTTTCACATTTCCAAAATCCCTAATTAGGATTTACGCTTATTTCAAAAATTGGAAATTTGTTTTTGAAGTTTAAAGAGTTTTAAAATTAAAATTTTATCTTTAAAGCTCGCACACGCTCTATCCAATATATATGTTGTACTTACAAAATTATCAATTCAATTATAAATTATATAGACAAAAAAGTATCGAAAAGAAAAGCAGCATATAAAATAGACAACTAGAATTCTAATTTTTTTTTTACTTTTAAAATAAACTTTCATATTATTATTTTATTTAAAGTTGATATAAGCTCCTTATATGGACTACCAAGCCAAATAAATATCGAAATTCTCTTTAATTGAGATCATCCATAAATCCACCAGCTGCCTTCATGTCTTCTTGACATGAATTTCTATCAACACACACTGAATACAAAGTGTCGTTACGCCACCAGTGCAGCGATTTCACTCTTATTGGGTCATGGGTGGACGAATAATCGAAAACAATCGATTCTTTCAATCGATAAGGATAAATGATTTCTATTAAATGGGCAGGAAAATGTATTGGTATTGCCGTTTTGCCCTATATTGTGTGTGATGGTTGGAATATATAATAGATATATGAGCTTGAAACAAGTATATTAAGAATGTTCTTCTTATTTTTTAGTAGAGGTAGTATTCCAATGAACGATCGAAAACAAAATTGGAACAATATAATAAGTGGGTATTGTAGGTTTATTGTGAAGACTGAGGACGTATCCAGATAACACGGGATATTTGTAGAATTATCCTAATTAAAAAAATGTACATATTGTATTTTAAACATAAATGTTGTTCGTAGCACGTTGAATATTGTCACTATCTGTCACTAGCAAGATAGGCAAAAGATATTTAGTGTTGAAACACTTCATTTTGTCCAATTTTCAAGATGTTACCTATTGACTAGTGGAACTTAACGCCGCCCTTCGTCTTATTATCAGAGCGAGGTATTCAAATAATTTAATATAATTTTCATAACGGGATTGATTTTATTTATATTTTATAACAATTTTACCAGACACTTGTCTAAGTAGAATTAAAATGAAACCTTAACACCGAATAATAAGAAATAACTATGCATCATTCATCAACAATCAATCATTTGCGTAACAGACATTTAAATGAGAAATACCTCCAATACCTCAAAAACAACAATAACATAGAACACTATAGGTTAGGCACTATTTACAAATGACGCCTAACATTTGGCTCGCTGCCAGCCACATTGTAAATTACAACAATAAACAATAAAACAACAAAACCAAAATATTGCTACGTCTTAATGATTCACGTGCACAATACACATGTTGGACACTTTGTCTTTCGTTACGTATTGAATTTAATGCAAGTTGACATGCGCATGCGCAAGACTGATGTCTTTTTTAAGTATATTTTTAGTTTTTTTTTTTTTTTTTTGTTGTTTTTTTAAATTATTTTTGCTTCATTCTGTCTGTTTGTATGCCTGACTGTATCTAAGCTGGTTTTGAATATACCTACAGAACGTAAGGTATATCGGAAAACGAACCTAAAATAAACTTGATACTTATCTTTAGAGAAGTACCCAAGGAATAAAGTTCAAATTTAATAGTACCTAATAAGATAAAAATAAGACAATGTCTAAATAATTGGGCGCAGCACAGAGTGTCTTATTACTAGGTTCCCTCTGCCTATCCTGATAAACAACTACTACCTACTTTTTTCCATTTAATAAATAATATGAATGACATAAACATAGGACAAAATTGTCTTACGACTTATGACACTACCTTATAATATGATATCGTCATCATGCACTTTAAGTCACTAACTCAAGGTCGCGATTATGAGTATCTGTACTGATTTAGTTGTAATGAATATAATTATGGTTGAATTATATGATTAATCTCTATTATTTCTTTGTAATTATGATTATGGTACAATCCATAATATAATATAATATATTATAATATAGGTACCCTCATTGTGTTGAATCTCATGGTTTGACTCGTCTATTGAAAATGAAATCTAAATAAAGTAAACCACTTAGGATTAGAGCTAGTTAATTATAGAAATGATATGGTATGTTTTGTTCAGAATTTATGTAAAGGATTGTTCTTGAATCATGTTTTTTACGGTTTGTTTATCTTCATTCTTTTTTGCATCATGAGGAACAGGAGGAATAATCTAATGAAATAAATGAGTCATTTAAAATTTTACGTAAAGTATGACGAAATTATTGATTTTGATTTGATTTTAATTTATAACATTTAAATTGTTACAGTGATGAACAAGGGGCAAGTGCTGACACACTACTACAGAGTGATGAATAAGCTCGGCGGCTACACCTGGATGCAGACGTGTGCCACTGTCGTCTGCTCCTCCAAGAATGCAGAGGAACAGAATATTATATGCGTCAACTATGTTATTAGGTAATTATATTTTCTTTATACTTTTTAATTGTTCGAAATAATCATATTAAAATAAGAAATATACATTCAAAATGTAAAATTACTTCATACTTAATGCATTTTTATCTTGCAGTGGCCGTGAATATCCTAACACAGTGATGGACTGCTGTCAATTGGAAGAAAGTGTTCAAGGAGTTAAGAGAGAGGAAGCAACGGGAGACCCAGAAAACGGCCCACCAGACGCTGACACTCCTGGAGCACCTCCGCCTCCATCACGACACGTAGACCGAACCGAAGCTCCTACTAACACAGATTCCGCTTCAACAGCACCACCTACCTCTGATGTCACACATCTAACTAGACTGAATGACCAACCTTTACCGCTGCATACAACACAGGAGAGAACTGCCACTTCGCCAATTCCAGCCAGAAGACTGAAGAAACGAAAACATACGACTGATTGTGAAGAAGAAGTCGACAGGGACGAAGAACGACGAAAGAGCTCGTCTAACCCTGGTGCCGCAATCACTCCTGAACGAGATATGACCAAAGCAATAGCTATTCCAGAAACGTCTGATGCCACGTCCGTTAGAGACTTGGAAAACGCCATGTCCAAGCATTTACCATCTGTAGCGCTAGATGGAAAAGAAATTTCGCACAGGCCAACTGACTTTTCTACTGATGCACTCTTAAAACAACAGCAACAAAAATCTACCATACAATGGATCGGAACTCAAAATCATCACTTGAATCATTTAAATCGTCAAATTCCTGGAAACCACACTCCAACACCTGCCTCGGCTTTATTGAGGCAGCTTTACGCGAATCGTGAAAGTGTCATTCGAAGTAACTTTTTAGGGGATGGCCGTACAGGTGGCTATTATTCCAGTGACGGACAATCAGGGCCGCTACCCACGCCGCCAGGTAGCGAGGGTTCTGGATATGGAGAACAATTGGGTCATAAAGGAACAGATATAGGGACATTGGCGTACGGCGGTTACGCTGACTACCACTCTGCGATGACACCACCCGGGTCCGTGTCTCCTAGAGACAAACAACAGTATGCTTTACCATACGACAACAGTGCGTATTCCGAGGCTTTAAGGCACTCTTATTTGGGAGAAGCTCCTTTACCTTTGAAACCTCAGGCTTATTCAGCCGTGCCAGGAGCCCTAGACTACGCATCATCGTTAGATCAGACGCAGTTCTTCCATCCTCCGTCGTCCTTCCATCTTTATCACCCACAGGCGCACTCCGCGCACGCTTCTCACTCGCACCAGCCCGTGGATAAGTCTGCTCCGCCGAACACTAATTGGTATTCAACAAGCTCATAGCCATGTTTGCGGTAGTGATGAAATTTTGGAAATATTCGAAGGAGTTTTCCTTGTAGCGATGAATCGCCACATCATTTGGATTTTTAAAGCATTGTAATAATTTCGTTACTTAAAGTGATGCGCCAAATTTGGCCGAATACTGAATGTAAATGATTTGATTAAATAATATTGAATAAGTATTACGAAATACTCAGAACGACGGCGAGAGCGTAGATTGTTTGGAAATAAGTTGTTCATCATGACATAATGTGCCAAATGTTAATACAGTAACGCCACTGGCATTATTAAGTAGAAAATTCTGGTATATTATAATATTTTCGAATAAGAAAATTACTTTATTTATATTTTTAATTGTTTATTGAAAGACAAGTCATTGTAATGGCGTTAAAATGAGCCAAAACAGTATTTTGTTCTTAGTGTTTTAATAGGGGAAAGACTTCGCCCGCTAAGCTATACCTATAGCTTATTGCATATCACTTAACGATTTTAAGTAAGCTTCATTGTAAATTATTGTATAGTAAATAGTATAGAGGTCGTATTTAGGCAATATTAACTTGTAAATTATAGAATAAGTATTGTATATTATTTTATTATTCGAAATAAGATTTCATGTAAATATGTCGTTTATTATCTATGACAGTTTTTGTTTTCTTGACACGCTCAAAGACTTCTGTTAAATATTTTACTTTTAGAATAAGTAGACGTTTTAATTGTATTCAGTGGAAATTTTATTTCTTTTCTAGAATTCGAATAATATAAATTTGTAAAAATTATATCGAAGCCTCTCTGAGTTTTAAACTAACAGACAATGAATATTTAGTATTGGTACGATTTGAATTTAGATATCAATAACTCTAAACCAATATAGAATCTATATTTTGATTTAAAAGATACATTCCAGAAAGAATTATTTTTAATTTTTAGAGACAAAGGCATGACAATTGAAATACTCATATCCATTCCAGTTAAATCTTTTTACACATTTTTTTTATATAAAAATTAGACGTTATTTCATAATTATTAAATTAATATTTATGCTGTTTGTGCTATCTTATTGTGCAATATGAATGGAAAAGTTGTTCATTTTGATTTTTAGGCTTCGTTATTATATCGTAATTTAAGATTTATCGTAAAAATTGTATTAAAGATGTAATTAAAGTAATTGGGTATAGGCTTGTATTGAAATTATTTGTTATGTTTAAATTTTTTTTGAACTGATATTTTTTGATTTTTATTTTTAACAATAACTTGACAGAAATCTCCAATAAAATATTAAGAATTTTAAATGAGCTTTTTTTTCCCCTAAAATAAAATTTGTATTGTTTGAAACGGATAAGTATTTTTACATTGACCAAATGAAAATTTAAACATGTAGTACATGTTACTATTGTCAATAAAATTTTTAATAATGTCTGACATTGCTTTCGTGAATTAATTTAATAATTTAAACACTTATAATGCAAATAGAAAAAATGTATATTTCATTTTTAGACTTAACAGTAAACATATAATATATAGGTATCTTCAGTTAAGGCCATTATAGATACTAAAACTTATTTTTAATGTTAACTAACATTGTTTAATTTTCAATTAATCGTAGTCTAAATTAAAAAGACAAGACAAACCTTTTACTTGATGTTACATGATGACTCTTATAAAAAATAATATACACAATAATCTAAGACGGTGGTGTAAAATGGACGGATGTTTACAATTTAATATCAATTAATGTAAATAACTAAACCTACAAGAAAATTACACTTAATATTTAAAAATGAACATGAACATTAACAACGTGCTTAGTACAACAAGACAAATATAACTAAACTAGTATTCTTAATAAATTTATTGATATATTATTGTGTAATATATCAATGTGTTTGTTTTTTATTGTTTTCATATAGTTACAGTAGGTACTAGGTAGTACTGTATTTGAGTTACAGACAATTCAATTTACTGGACGGTTCAAATTTCAATTCATATTTATATATTATAGCATATAATTGAATTCATACACATTATAAATATAGGTTTTAGTTTTCTGTAATATTATTTTAAAACTATTATCCCCACAAGTGAAAGAATTAAAAAAAAGTCACTAGCATTCCTTATAATTATTCAATTTATATAAAATTTATTTAAATTCATTAGCATATAATATCAGATCTTCATCATTGTCAAAATTAAAGAGAACTTAGTGACGAACCACACTCTCTCAATAATTATTATTTTTTTACAATATGCAGACAAAACCTAGTGTGAAGACTTCACCTTAATTGAAAAATATATTTGAGTTGAATGGCAGAACTCAATGTCGCGCAAAGCAGGGAAATCAAAATAATTAATTTCCCCCTCACAAGAATCAAACTCACATACTTCACAATAGTCATTAGTGAAACATAACTAAACCATATAAAGTATAAAATATATGTGATCTTCGTTTTGCTAAGTAATAAATGAATTACTGCTAATAACATTATTTAGTGTGATACATTGAAAATATTTGTTGAACACATAACTTCTTTTTATTATTTATACCTATGCCATATATCATATTTACGAAAGAAAACGGCATCTCAAGATTGATCTCAGAGTTGAGAGTAGTTTATAAATAAGGGCCTTAAAATAACAAAAAAACTTGTTTGGAGTTAATTATTGCTTAACCTTATATTGTATTATCTATCAATAGTATAAAAATAATAATTAAATACATTTTTATTAAGATAATATGCTTATGATACTAAAATCAAGTTCTTGGTTCTCTAAATTGTTGAAAAATTATTCAGACATAGGCAGCGGACCTCAAGATTGATCTCAGAGTTGTTAGGGGTGTATGTGTTATTTCAGAACTTTCGAGTGGGTGAACCAATTTTGATGATTCTTAAATAAAAATTAAACTTGGTCCATTTCTGACAATGTCATCCATGAGAAAATCATATAAGTCTTAAATTTGCATTAAGTACGTGCGCGACAAATGGACGAATAACTCAATATCACGCTAACTGATTTCCATGTTTTTTTTTTATTGAAAAGTATATATTTAAGGGCAGTTTGGTAAGAGTTTAGTTAGGTTCTGATTGTGGGATCCACGACAAAGTAATGGAACACTTCAATTTTTTGGAGCAAATGAACGATAGTTGGTTTAAGTAATTTTCTTATATACCTCTACACTATTGAAAGATAAACAATGCTTACATATAAAATATTTCAGTCAATAAATTAATATTCAACCAATATTTCAATGTTTGGTGATTGCATTTCCAATATTATTTGGTATTGTGAAAGAACACACATCCAGCAGTAGATCTGAAATTTTAAAAAAATACAATATACGGTTCAGTTCTTTATTTATGGTGCTTCAAGCGTGCCAGTTGAGCACTAATCACTTCGCCAATGTCACGTTTTATGGAGAACACACAAAGGAGATTGTACATTACAATATTAAAAAATAATATTTAATCCAATGCTGTTGCAAATACATAAACAGGAAAAACTAAGTGTCAAGATATTCCATTTTCTGTTTTCTGCCCTCGATTGATACAATCTGTATGGGAGAACTCAACACAGCACTTAATTTTTTTTTGCTACTCTTTAAAAAGTAAATTCAATTTTTTTTATTTTTTTTTTCATATTATGGAATTAATTTAAAACTATAATTTAAATGATTACACTTACATTATATGACATCCAGAAGAAGTCTAATAAGGCAGCAAAAGTTGCGTCAAGCTGTAAATGAGAATAATATAACATAAAATATTATCTAAATTAACACCACTTAAGATCTAATAAGAACTAAAAGGTAATTGTGGCACAAAATTGCCAATTTTTAAGCAGTATGTTGTATACATTGTAAGACTGCACTATATATTTAATTCTGAAGTCTCAGTAAAGATATAGTTATTCGTTAAATATATAAATATGTATATAAATACATTTTTTATTGACTTGTGTATAAATATGTATAGCAGAATTAGTCAAATATCCTCTCAATTATCCAGATGTTTTCCAATTATATCCCACAATTGATACTCTACTCCAGAGATAAACACTTTAAAAAATTTAAGTGGGCCACATAAACATGTTTTTATACCACAATACATATTGTTCATGCTTGTTCTACTGTATTATCATAATTATGATACTCATAAAAAAAATAACTTACATAAATATAATATCCTCCGAGCAGCCATAGTCCAAATATAAACTGAAATGCGATAATAGTTCCCATAGTAATAAGCCAAGGTAGCATTAGCCCTCGTAACCACATGTTAATTCCCATAACCTGAAATTTAATAACAAAATAATTAGTGAAGTATAAAATTTATGTTTATTTAATTTATATTTAAATTTCTATATTCTTATTTTTTTATAAAATAAATAAAAATAAGTCAGTTTCACAGTTTCCCCCACACAACAGGGCAGGCAGAGGGAACCTAGTGTTCAGACACTCGGTTCTCCACTTTCTTTCTCAACGCAGCCCTTTGCCTCGACACCATTGCCGAGAAATTGGAATATAAATGTAAATAAATATTTCACTTCCATGAATGGGGATCGAACCCACAACCGTTGCGTTACAGTCACACCCTTGTGCAGCTGTGCTACAACAGCCCCTTTATTTTGTTACAGCCACATAGGTTGTGCCAAACTAGTGTTATAAGGGGGCCTCTTCACATATAGATTCCTTTCCCACCTCATTCTAGAATTTTTTTTGTGACAGAACTTAACACCACACTTTATCTTTTTACCAGAGCTAGGAAATGAAAATATAAAAATTAAATAATTTTTACTAAAATTATATTACACAAACACAAAATTCTTATTAGTCATTAATGTAAAGTATAAAGCTTAATAATCAGGTTGATAATAAAATATTTTTCACAGTAATTTTATTAAAAAATTTTTTAAATCTTACCATGAGAATAGATGATATGATGAGACAAATAAGGATTACTATGAAAATTGTTCCAAACAGTTGAAGAGCTGAAAATTTATGAAAATGATATAAAATATATATTTTTTAATTCAGTAATAGGAGTAATGTTCATTAGAATAATCACATAAGACCAATGTAAAGTGATTTACTATTATTTCCTCACTCTAATAAGAATATAACTATAAACATGTAATATTTAAATTGTTGATGTTTGTGGAGACTAGCATGTGTACTTCACGAGACATTCCATCACACACCTGGAGGGCCTAAATTTTGGCAGAAAGCATAAATGGATTGTCTCAACACTATATCCACAGTTTGAAGTTACAATAAAAAAAAAACTAATTCACTTACATCCTCTCACATCTGCCTCAAACAATGGATTCCATAATTGTGTTGAATCTCCACCAGCCATTTGATATGCTATAAATGTAATCAGTACTAAGCTCATAGCTGCTGTATATGCCGCTACTACTTTGCTCCCGGTCTTCACGTTCGAAGACCAAATACATGGTGACCAGAAAGATTCCAACACCGTCATGTTTTATTTTTATGATTTTTGTTTTATTCAAATGTATATTACAATAAGTAGGTCAAAGCTTGAGAAATCTGTAAAAAATATAAGAAAATAAATAAACAATAGTCAAAGTAGGAGTGATGCCACACCTTATATATACTGTACTTTCGCTATGGAAGTTTTATGATAATATGAATCAAATCATCTTTTATTTTAAGTTATATATTAGGTAGGGTTATATATTTAATATTATATTTGTAAATTACTAAATTATTGCAATTACGTACCGTAACAACCTAAATTATTCAAATTGAAATACGTTGTTGTTCGTTGTTGACATCACAGTTTACAGTTAAAATGACAGATGTCAAAGGAAACGGTGATACAGCTTAAAAAGATGTTTTGCTTGCGTTCATTAATAACATAATAAATATCTATAGCCATTGTAATACAAACTATTTACTTTAAAAATATATTACCTAATCCTAAAATATATTATTTTTTATATCCTATAAAAATT
>JAEBDU010012667.1:0-14932 GCA_016802625.1 Heliconius numata | reverse complement strand
TACACATTTTTCAGTAAAATGTGAGTGCTTCTTTAGCTCTATTCAATGTAGAGTCGTGGAATTTGAGCTTTGAGTTTGTGGCGTAAGGTTTAAATTTGTATGGAGATGAGTTTTGGGAATAGATTGCATTGTCTTCTCACGTAAATCAAACTCACTTAAGATCGCTGCTCGGTCTGTTTTAAAACTGAACTTTATGTTTTGATGATAAGGCTTATAATTGAGTTTAAGTACAAAATACTTGTAGCTTTCTACTATAATCGACGAGATAGTCTCACGTGGTAAAAGGACACTTTGCCTGTGATGGACGAATTAAATTTATAAAATAGAAGAAAATTTCAAAAGACAATATGTCACTCCATCAAAAATTTAATCAAAAGTTCAAATGTTTCGTTCACATTTTAGAGTTTAAGATGAATTAATAAAGAAAGATATAGTTCATGAAATTCATAAAGAAAGATTGTATAAATAAATTATAGTTATTTTGTACTTGTCATATGCAATCGAGTATGTTATATGCATATATGTAACTAGATTGTAAAATAAAATTCCGATGAATTTAAGAATTTTGACGTAGCTTGATAAGAATTAAGATTAATTGAAAGTGTATATACTTTAATAGGTACTTATTTGTTCTTTTAGTTATATAAGAATAAATACAATGTCTACCTACATTCTCCCTAAAAGAAACTAAACTATATTAAAAGACAAACAAATAAGAAACGGCCGAGGCAATAAAGAAGAATTTTTATTTGGGTGCAAAAGGAACACCTTAATTCGATAAACATAATCTTTCATTTGCCGAATTGTTTACGATCATTGCCTTTTTCTTAACCTTCTATCCTTTTCTTGTGTAAGGTAATAAAGCTTGCTGTCTCTATCTTTCGAAGGTGCGTCCAGGAACCGTTTGGTCCCTTGGTAATGATGATTGGTTCGCATCACTAAATTGAAGGTGGCGTCGACATACGAATTCACTTAGCGCGATGTTCTTTTACGTTTATTGTTAGTGGACATTAATAAATGGTATGAGTTGGGAGAGTTAAATATTACTATTAATTTTAGTTTAGTTTGTGTTTTTGCAAGGATAAGTGCTTGTCATCTTTTTTTTTGTGAAGCTATTACGTTGCGTCTTGCATATGACAAGCTAGGTAGTGAAAACCCAGTATTAAGACATTCCGTTCCCCAATTATCAACATGGGCTTTGTCTACCAGAGCGAAGAAATTGAAACTTTGTATGTATATATAACAGAGAGATCTCTCTTCCTTATTTAATCTCAAAATACCCGATCCCTCCGTCAAACGACCATTAACATCATGATGAATATTTATCACCAGCATACACTCTACAATAACGGTAGAGAGATATTATAATAATTTATACACACTCTCTATAGAGTTCGCGTCATTGCTCTCCTATAGATTTGTTTGTGATGATATTTCACTTTCAATAGCGTCGGGAAGGTTTGGAATGCTTATATGTTTCTTCTTATTGTTTGTAATACATCATTCGCTTTACATAGAGATATTCATGGTGGTCTTTAATAGGCTCTATAGAGCCTATGATATGAGTGAGGTTAGATAAATGTCGTTGCTAGTTTACTAGGCCATATAAGTCTTTCTTAGAATCGTATGTTAGTAGTGTTAGGTAAAATAATGGAATTTCGCGTCTTTTTCCGCTAAGTAGGGTAGACTGAGGGAACTTAGTGTTAAGATGCTCTATTCCCCAATTTTCGTTAATTTTTAAACATATTTAATGTACCAGAGCTGAGACATAAATATTATTTAAAAATTATCGATGATTCCCCAAAGAAATAGAATCAAGAACCATAGAATTTACACTTAGACGCTGCACTACTGCGCAACTCCGGCCTTGAATGTTAGATATAACCTAAGATTATTCCTTTTCTTATTAAATATATTAAATAAACATATTTTATAAGGAATAGGCAAGTTTTAAGTAATTTTATTTATACTTGAAAACCAATAATTCTATCTATAACACCTTCATTTTAAAACAAATCGAAAACAAGAATACTAGTAGAATCTAAGTTATACTTTTCCAATAAATAAAAGTTCTAAAAGCTATGTTAACTTATTGAAGTTAAATATGTGCCAAATAGATAACATCTGGGGGTAGACTTCGATACTTATTCATTCGACGTAATGACCACAATAGATACATAATATCTATACTATAGATGAACGCGGTTGGCGACCCGCCACGCATATTTTATTGAAGCTTTTGGTTTGCTTTGGAATTATAAAGCTGTAGGAAACTTTTATATTTCAAGGTACATATATAGTAAGTATAGCAATTTGCCATATACTTCGAGGTCAGGCCATCTTTTGGTGCAAAGGCACAAGCGTGTGGCTGGTTGTGAGGTTGTGAGTTCGATACCCATTAGAGGGAATTTGATATTTAGTATTTTTCTTGTTGGTGTCGAAGCAAAGCGTGGCGTTCAGTTCCGTTTTAATGGTTTCCAGGTTCCCTATGCCTACTCTGCTGTGTGCTGGATACAACGTTATACTAATAAAGATCTATTATATATATTTTTGTATTATATTTAAATAAATAATACATTTGTATATCGATAAACTGAACATTTAGGACAATTTTAATAAATATCATCAAATTCGAATCAAGACATTCATAATGTTCTTATACATAGTAAAATAAATAAACGAAAAACAAAATTAAGAATATTAATGTCTCATCCTATACAAAATAAACTATCAATAGTACTAAAAATAGATATTATTCCATCCATTTCTAACCCCTGCTGTGAATCTTCAGAGGACCGTTACAAACGATTAACTCAATTCATTTGCAATACGTTGAATACGTCGGATGCGAGCACACGCGTACGACCTTCCGCTACGGAGGACCGGCGATGAATGAAACTAATTGTGCCACGTGGCGTGGAGTGTGCGTTGTGCTTTGCTGACACTACCCTCATTTTAAAATTTTAACTCTTCAACCCAAATCATTCAATTCTAAACTCTATTTCTTTTTAGTAAAGCTGATATCTATTTGATAAGTGTTAGTGATTTGAGATCTTTTCATATGTAAAGTTTAAAGGAAACTGTGACAAATGAACGTGAGTTTGAACTTTGAAGTACGTACGAATGATTTTGAATTGAATCCCCGATCACTCCGGAACGAGATTAAAATTTAGTTTCTGTGTGTAAAAGTAATTGTTAGTTAGAATTGTTTTCTATACCTAATTATATTTATCTTTAATAATCCTTCTTATTATAGGCTGGTGTAATGTTTCACAATTTTTGACTTTTTCATGTAAAAGAATAGATATGTGTAATTTTGAAAGATTTTTTTTAAATAAAATGTGTTGTTATTAAGTTGCCTGCGTGAGGCAAGACAATTTTTGTAATAGAAACTAACCTAATGTGTAATTTAATTTAAAATCATTAATATATCATTAAATACGAAAGAAAAATTCTTATTGTTATACTTCATAAATCAATAAAGGTTTATTTAATCTTATATATTTACTATTAGAGAAAACATTAATATACAACCTCTCAATCAAATTATAGAAAAAAATATATTAATCGCAGTAACTACAAAAGCGTCCTAAAGAAAAAATAGTACCGTCGTCTGTCACGACCATCCTAAGTATTATATTATAAACAACATTTTACCTTAACTAGACGTGGTCACATACAAAAACTCATCACTAAGCGAATTGTGACTCAACTACACTTGAATAAGGCTGTATTTTGTGTAAACATATAGAATATATTAAAAGCATTGGACAGCAAAATGAACTACGGAAGATGTATGAGAACGAGGATTAAAAATATTTGTACGGGCCATTATACAGGGTGTAATGAAAGCGGAGCTTCTTTATTAAGCATACAGGCTGTTCGTTAATTGAACTGGGGATTTCTATGCCTTTTCACGTTTTGACGGAGGTCCAGCGTGACGTTAGAAATCTTCTAAACCAGGTTTTTGTTTAGATAAAATATTAAATACTAGATAAGGGATGGGCTTAAAGAAAAGATTATATTGAACGTGATATTAATTTAGGTGGACGTTTCGTAATATGAAATTTTAGATTTCATTGGTAGAATGTTTACTTATTCGAAGTATCTAAAAATAAACCTATATGTAGAAATAACTCACAATTAGGACAAACTTAAACATAGCCCATACAAAAAAGATTCTTTTGCAAAAAATTATAAACAATACGTTTTCTATACATATGTTTTTCCACATCAATATTCTAAAGAGTTCCAACAAAGCCAGTGCGGGCATGTCCGGTGTCATTACATGCACATACATGCACATGTTACACAAACAGCAAAACAACCTATTCTGAGCTGTATAGTGTATACAGGTTGTTCATTCGCTGCACCCTCTATACCCCACAATATCGTGCGCGGGCATTCATTACACAGTAATAATGAGCCGCGCCCGCTACGACCGAGACAGAGATTATGAAAATAATATACGAAGACACGTCAGAGTTTAAAATTACAAAAAATATTATTCTATATATCTAATTATATTTATATCCTTAGAAACATAATTTCAATGAGGCTATATTGGTGCAGCCATATACCGTTTGACTTTAAAGTTGATATTATTATATTTGAATATACCCCTTTAGCTGGAATTCCTCATAAACATCGAGAACAGGATCGAAACCACAACCATCAAGTTTACCGTCATTGCGCCAATAGTTTCTGTAGTTTTTTAGCTTCAGCTGTATACCTCACATAGCAGGATAGGCAGAGTTAACCTGGAAACTTTGTGTTAAGGCACACTTGTGGCCTGTCGTGGTACAGAGGCAAGCAAACGATTAAGCGCGACAGATTGTAATTTCGTTTTCCATTCGAGGAAATGAAATATTTAATATATTCATTTTCTAGCTCTGGTAACGAGGCAAATCGCGGCGTTGAGTTCCGTCAGTCAATACGGAATGCCTCCAGAATTTGATGAAAGCTTAAAAAAAATATAGTGATGAAGAGTCAGATTTATTCTATGTTATCATCAAGTACATCAGCACCTTTTAAGGCTTTTAAAATGCTCTCAGGCGCTAACCACGCGCCCGCGGCGGTCCAGGCGAGATTATCCGCTGTTCTATGTACTCGTATACTTCTTTCATATTTTCACACCAAATGCTCTAGGGTTTGTTTGCACTTTTGTTCTAATGGGAATACGTCTTTAACTTGTGCATATTATATGTGTGGCTTAATTAGTTTTGTAGAGTCCTTTTTTTTTGGTATTGTATGCGTTTTTGTTTGTTTTTTTAGAATGTTTTTGTTTTTTTTTGTTATTATGTTGTCCAAAAATAGTAAAAATAATAGTAGGTATTTCGTATTTTCGTAGCTTAACTACGAATTGCGTTGGCCTATGAAAATATTGTTCTAGAGTGCGTGGAAAAGTAAAATCGAACACCAACTTCTGACTAAAATCAAGTAAATGTTTATAAAATAACTACTAATATATTTTTATGATATTAAAATCTTTTAATGTACAGAAAAATTTGATATTCTAAAAAAAAAATTAATAGTATTTTTCATTTCATTGTTAAGCAAAATTATTAAAACGAATATAAACGTAAAAAGTGAGTATTTCAACAAATTCCCATGTTCTACAAATTAACAGCACCTCATAAATAATTTTAGCTTTATAAAAAATAAGATATGAATATGACCCCTCAGTCCACGTCGGCCAATCAAAGCACCGGAAGCCATATTTTACAACTAATGATGTATTAAAGAAGAAAACTCTTTCAAGAATTATATGACGGAAACTCTCGATGGTATATTAGTTCGCGTTAACCTTGTGACCGAGATGTTCATTTGAAATGTTCTCAATTAATGCTAGTAGTTTTATGTTTGTGAATGTAAAATTTTAACTAAATATTTTTTACAGGTTACGTGCCAATTTATATAAAAAAATATATATTATGCAAATTTTTACCCTGTGCTATATAGGCAGAGGAAACCTAGTATTGGCACATTGTGTGTTTAGTGACGGAACTCCAAGTCTTAAAACATTTATTACCTTGAGTGGGAATTGAACCCACTACCGTCGCCTACACACTATAATCACATTGTAGAACCTCACTCGAGTTGTACGTACCAATCCCACATCCTCATCCAGTATTATTTGAACCACAAATACCTCTATACATCACAAAAACGTTATTGCTCTCAGAATTGAAGCATGTAATGGGCAAAAAGCGGGCATATTGAGAGGAATGTAATAAAGCCTAGGTGGTGGGTTTTTTACGTCCATTACGGGCCGCTACCTTCGGAATGAACTGGTGGAAGATGTATGGGTTCGGCGTTAGGTCAGTGGAAGGCGTTATTAACTTTTTATGTCTCTCGGTTAATTGTGTATTTGGAATTAGGTATTTTTGTGCCTATTGAGTTATTATTTTTTTTATTTAAATACTATCTGTTTCGGCTTTGTCAGTGTGGTGAAGTGGAAATGAGCTCAAATGGGGGTATATTTTTAGATTCTTTTTTACTGAATTTTGGAGGTATTAATTATCCCATTTAGACCCATACTCAAACTAGCAGTAAATAAAAGGTTTTTTAGGTAATAATTGATAGATATCGATATAAGAAAATAAAAAACGTAAAAAGAAATTATTTTTTTTATTTGAATATAAAAAAATGCCGTCCTTAAATGGGGCCAATGGGCACATGTAGTATGTAAATTTTCGAAACTATTTTTGCTACACGAAATGTTTTATAGCACTTATTACACTATCAACGTGTTTTTTTTATGGCACATTGCACGTCTCAGTTGCTAGCAAAATTTTTGGGAGTAGTGGTCTACCCCGTGGTGCTGCAGACTTGGTACTGCAGAAGCTGCTGGTCGCATAAATACGTTTATGTTTTCGTCTCTTAAATCGTGACGAGCGATGTAACGAAAAAATCAAGCTAATCTATCCTGTTTATATTGGTTAGCAACTGCAGGTGCCGCGAATTTGCAACAGCAAGATCCTATGTATATGTGGATGAAACCCACCACCATTTTTTGCCACGTACAGCATTGCTATATAGGTAAAAAGATTGATCAGCCTGATCAACCCCTCCCATACCACACTGTAAAACCTTCGCACTAATAAAATTTGGTTAACTTGGTAAAAGCAGTAATCAAAATCGGCTCGGTTTTTCTTTTCATATCCTTTACTGCTGAGTTTCAGCTTTTAACAATTCTTAAATTTCTCAAGACGACCTTGTATATTAGTCGTAGTTGGATCATTTTTACACCAACGGGGTTGCTCAAGATTACGGTTCCTCTACGTCTCTTAGCAAAAGGTTGATAATTGCTTTTATTCAGGCAGATTAGCAGTGCTTTGTTTATCTACATCTTCTTCTTCGTCGATTACCACACCTGGTTCTAGAGGCAGCGCAACTAAATATACCTCTCCGAAGTCTTTTTCTTCAATAATTACAACTGCGATTGCTTCTTGAAGACCCTTATATTCATTGCGACCGCTAAATATCTTAAGAGTCATTATGAACTTTGGATGGACATGCATATAAAAACATAAAAATTGACCTCTGATGTGCCCATTGGCCCCAATTGGGGACAGCGTCGTAAAACTTGAATTTGTCCTATTACGACTCTTCTTTTCTAATCAAATGTAATTATATCACACAGAATACTAAGTACTTAAGTATGTTTTGTACCAAAACAAATGTATTTAGAAGACAAATTAAAAAATAAAAATGCTTACATTTTGCCTTCACAGATTTTGTGAAACAGCTTTACAAAAGGCACGAAATAAACGATTGTAAAAAATTTTTAATTGGATTTTACGGCTACGACATAAGGATATACTACTTATCTTTACAATTAGGCATAAATAATCTAGGCATAAACTGCATAAAAATAAAAATATAAAAAAAACAAGGGTACTATTGTAGGTGTACCCATTTGGGCACGGCGGGTCTATATGGGTTAAGTGGAGAAATTCAACGTTGCGCTTTGTCTCATTATCAGAGCGAGGAAATTAAAATATTATATATTTCATATTAATCTTCGAGTAGAAATCGAGGTGCCTCAGGACAAACCTCTATAACATAAAATCTTAGGTATCTTTGACTGAACGTATAGTGGAACCCAATCACTTATAGTCTTCCCCCATAAATAGGCACCCCCACATAACAAAAGATTATAAGCAAACATTTTTGACATGAAATTCTAAAAAAAACCAACACATTTTCATTAAGATGCTATAAAGCAAGCATTAAGGAAAGCTCAGTCTCTGTAAGCACCAGCGTTAATTATCCTCATCGCGGTGTATAATATAGCTATGATTGCAACATTTTTCCACGCGAAGTGGCTGCTAATGTGACCAGAGCTAATATGGTTGTGGGGTTCCAGTTGCAGCGATAAGCAAATATTAAAAATACTCGTATATTATTATCAAATCATTGAGGTGTGTGGTTTAATGCGATAGTTGTGGGTTCGATCCCTCCTCGAGGGAATAAATTATTGTTTATGAAAGATTTCATGTCTTTGCTCTGGCACCAGGTTTGCCCCAGTGCATTATTACAGATTGGCTAGTCTGTAAATATACGTTACGTTAAGCTTTAAATATACGAGTATGTAAATATAAGATACGTTGGAAGCCAATCGTGATTGGGCAAAAACGCGTACGCATCAGTAGCGTCATGTTATTTAATACTTCTCCAAAATATCTACCTACTACAATATGTATGTGTAGCATATCATTATATTTTTGGAACAGTGCAATAAAAAATTACAACATGGGACTATTTTATAAGAAAATATGCTTATTATAATTTTTTTTAAGGGGGGAGATACACCAATTTTCTATTTCTATTTCACTAACTATTATTAAAATAGTTCTTTATTCACTATACTAAAATTTCGTATCCGCCAACAAAACGACTCTACCTTTATACTAATTGTTGACTCCAGATATTATTGAGAATACAAACAACTTTTCGGTTTTTGCCTGACTCTACACTGGAAGTAACTAACGATAGTTTTATACGAAACAAAATGTATATAATTCTCTCTTATGGTGTTGTAATATTACTTCTTATATAAAATCTTGGTAAGTTTACCATCCATTTATTTTTAAATTTTAAATATTATATAATAGCAAATATATTTGTTTTTTATATTTTTTCATCATCAAGCTCTATCCCGTATAAAGCGGCTGGGAGAACCTAGTGTTAAGACACTCTTATCTATATTTTCCGCCCAAATTTTGTAAATGGGGTTTTAAGTAACGAAAGTTAAAACCGCACATTTATTTGAATAGTTTACATAAAATGTAGAATGCTGATTTAAATTCTATCCTTTTTAACATAATATGTCAATATGAGCTGGAATGGAGAACCTAAGATCTATCTCAGTTTCAGTTTCTCTCTCTTTCTCCAATATTTATATACATCCTTACGTAGAGATTTATCTGAACTAATCTAAACGATATGCATCGGGATATAGAAATAAAATTTAATAGTAACTTATGCCAAAAATAAAGAGAAACACAGATTTAGTATACAAAATATAAGATGACAAGATACTTTATAATCTGTGCAGGGGTCAGAGTGGAGTGTTCACGTGAGCAAACATTTTAGCTGAGCAAACAGGGGTGGGCATTTGATGAGTGACTCAGTCACCTGTTTACAGGAAGTATTATGTTATATTTTTAAAATGAATTTACTATTTGCCATTTGAAATTAATTTTTTTTTTAAATGTCCTCTATTTATTTAAAAAGAAGCCTCCAGAATTCGGCATATTGTAGAACGGAGTGTTTTAACACTCGGTGCCGTTTGTCTACCTTGCTGTATGTGAGATACAGCGTGAAGCTGATTTAATTTTTAAATTATTTTAATTTTTAAAATTTTTATCGCTAAATTTCTCTATCATCCATCGAAAGTACAAACTATATTAAAATTAAACTATCAATCCCGAATATCTAATGGTCTTTGGAATCCAAATATTTTTTTTTACAAAAGAATATTCTGGAAATTAGACCATTCAATCAAAGCCTTGATATATCTAAAACTACTATGCGTATCAGAAATATAATATCCGAATTAATATATTTGTTTTTATTTACCATATTACCATATTATAAATTACCATATTATTTAATTTAAAATAGCCATAGGAATTAGGGGTGTCCAGACAGTACTGTAGACATTGCCTCGTTCCTACAATTCACTACAACCGACCATCGGGTGCGCGTAACCGAACACTTCGGCCCTGTCATTTCTGTTTGTTTCGATTCTATGCATTTTAAGTTATAAGAGATAAATAAAAAAAAATAATATTGTTCTCATATAAATTTTGGATCTTTAGTCTCCCTTTTAGTCCCAATATAATCCTTTTCAATTCCTAAGCTACCTAGATGCCAAATATAAAGTTTCTAAGTCTCTTTATTACCTATCAGTAACTCTACTAGATTTCGTAAAGGATTTAGTTACAAATCGTTAAAATCATTTAATTAAGTTAATATAGGTGTATTTATTTGTTATTGTAAATACATCTGACATCGTCATCATAAATCACTGAATTTTACTATACCTTAAATAGATGGAATAGAATAGAAAAGAGAAAATTCGCCATGGTGATGTCAAAAGGCAAAGACGGAGAGAAAGAAAGAAAGAGAGTTTGTGGTACACGGTAAAAAGTTTAATTTTAAATTAATTTATACATATATGTAAAATCATATGTCTATATATATAAAATCGAAAGGTCACTCACTCATCACGAAATCTCAGATACTACAAGTGCTAGGAATCTCAAATTTTGCATAGGAGTTACTTATAGGACGTAGGTGCTCGCTAAGACGGGAATTTGCATTATTCGATTTCTAAGGGGTTGTTTTTGGAGTTGAAAGTTTGTTTGAAACTTCGTTACTACAAATGCTAAGAGTCTCAAATTTTGCATGGACTTATAGGACGTAGGTACTCATGGAGACAGAAATTAATAATAACGTAGTTCACGCAGGAAAAGCCGCGGGCGGGCCGCTAGTAATACATAAGTTTAGAAAAATCCGCTGTTTTCCCATTACTTGCTCTACAATAAACAGTCTAGGACGAAACACCTCGCCAGATTTTGACAGACCAAACAAAATGGGCAAGCAAATAAACGAACTGGGGAGGTTCACGCGCACCAACGTACATTGTGGTACGAATCATTTTATAAACGTGAAATTGTATCTTGTTATAGGATTGTTAGCTTAGCGGAGTCTCATTTTTACTGTATTTTTTATTTTTTGTAATTTTTTTTTCCATTAAAACACATTCGTCTCCACTTTTCGCTGAATTTTATGAGGCATTGTGTGTTGAATTGTGGAACTCGACGCCACGTTTTTCCCATATAACCAGAGCAAGGGGATGGAAATATTAAAAATTTCATACCTCAGAGTAGTAATAGAACCCACAACCGTCGCATTGCCAGACGCACGATTGAATTGGCTATGAATATGAACCTCTATATATTATTTTTTACCTTACATACGATATCCCGAATATAGCAGGATAGGCAGAAACAAACCTAGTGCCAAAAAACTCCATTCTCTACTTTTCAAACCCAATTCTAGCAGGTCAATGTCAATTATTTATTGCTCCATAAGGGAGTTGAACAACAATCGGTTATAGGAAAACACAGCCTCAATGTACTACGATAGCATTAACTAAAATATTCACTTAACCTAACATTGTTTACAATAAACAGACACTGACGTCGTTTCATTCTCTACAATTTACTCTACGAACTCTACTCTCTCTTTGAATAAGAGAATTTAGTTATATTTTATTTTATTATTAGTTTACACTATAATTTATTTACCGCACTTAGCTATATAAATTAGGGGAACAAGTATTTTAAATTTACGTCCAGTTCCCCCACTTAACACGCAATATCTTGAAAATTGGGCAGCAAGTGGCAAACAGTGTGTCTTAACACTATCTTCCCTCTGTCTACCCTGCTATATGCGGGATACAGCGTGAACCTAAAATAAATGGAATTGAAAGCCATACAATTAACAACTATGCCATAACGGCCCATATACATAGATATATTACAAAAGGCTATCTTGTTTTATTATGTACAGAAGGTTGAATACAAATCGTAGCTGACCTACTAATGGTTTGTTCGTAACTTTTAATCGATACACGCGAGCCATTATAAATAGATACCTTAGTTAAAGTTGTAATACACCCGAGTGGTGCAGTTGTGGTTATTTTAGATAGAACGTGGTAGTTTTGGGTTCATTTCGAAATAACGTTATATGAAATTTAAAATTATTATATTTCTAAATAGGTATAGGTGTTTATTGTTATAATTTTTAAAGTCTGATAATTCAATGTAGAGACCTACATTCCACCACGCACCGCTCAATTTTCAAAATATTCCATATTAAGTAGCGGAACTTAACGCCGCGCTTCACCTGCCTGAGCGTGGAATTGAAAATACTTTAAATATAATCATTCCTCAGATTGTAAATAAAATATAATTCACAAACTCTTTTTCCAGTACAAAAGCTGCCTTTATATTACAAAATAAATTCCACACTTACAACAATATGCATCGTTTAACTTATTCACTTAGTTAGACATAAGTGTGGAATAGTAAAATTATAGACTTCCACTCACACGAGTTGGGGGGGGGGGTACCAGTACCAGTGTGACGTAAATTGAGGAGTATTCAAAGCTAACTTACTTAGTGTTAGCTGAATATGTGGGTTTGAAGTTATTTATAGTGACGTAGTTGTGGCTCACATGTGGTGGTTTTTTGGTTGATTATGAGGGTCATAGGTTAAAATTAGGGGATAGGTTTAATTATTTTTTTTAGCTTCATGCTGTACGAGTATTCCACACGGTAAGGTAAACAGAGAACTTTTGGAAATCTAGTGTAAAAACGTGTGTGAAGGCATTGTGTGTTGATAGGCGGAACCCAACACCGCGCTTTGCTTATATAGAAAATCAAAATATTAAATATTTCTTTTTCTCGAGTGGGAACCGAATCCACAATTTGTCGCGTTTAGAATAGCACGCTTGCGCGCCTGCATCACGATTGGTCTCCATGAATTATACAATCAGTAATGTTTATCAAATATTATTAAGCTAGAATATATATTAAGCTAGCTTCGTAACATTAGGTTCCTTCTACATACCCTAAGCGGAATACACCGTAAAACAATATAAAATAAATTAATCAATTACAGCAATTTAAAATCAAAAACTATTTTCAATACATAATACGTAACTCAAGACCGGTCTCAACACAAATGAAAAACGTTTCTCATTAAACTGAACAAAGGCGGCAAAGAAGCCATTTAAACGTAGGTAATACTAGGTACCTAATTACAGAGCGAGCTAGACTACCTAAAGTTCTAGGTAATCAGGCTCAAAGGGGATGGCTGGGGGGTGCTAGGGTGGGGGGTGGTGAAGCACTAATTATGAAAGAAGATTGAATGAACATAATGATGAAACAAATTGCTATTACTATAATGAATCTGTATCGTGTTATTTAAATTTGGTATTGATGCTCTATATTTGTATGGTAATAGGTTTTACTTTTGTAGGGTAAATTATTATGTCTAAGAGTTTAGTTTTTGTGTTGTATTATATGTAATATTTCTATATTTTTAGAGAAAAAAGATAATTTTTCGTCATTTTTGTAAATAAGTTAAAAATAAGTTTTCTTTTTACTTCATATAAGTAAATTATTTATTTTATATAGGTACATAAGATCTGTCTTGATATTATCAATTAATTATATACAAATTTTAAACTTATTTTTTAATATAAACCAACATAAACAAAAAGAAAAAACAAAATTCATAACGTAACAATAACTGACCTTTACAAGGGCGCGGCACCTTGCTAAATTTAGAACACCTCAAGAAAACATCAATCGTAGCGACACATGCGCAAACGATATCACTAACAACAGTGATATATCACTTGTTTGACACTATCACACTACCTCAAGTGGCGAAGACCTGATTGTCAGGTGTTGTAGAAACAACTGTAGGTGGGAAGCACCTGCCAGGTGGACTCGACCAATCAACGCGCAGGTTGTGGCGCAGCTCGATAAAAAGGCGTGGTCAGGTTACCTGTGTCACCTGTAATGCTCGTGGGAGGGCAGGTCCGCGGTTGGTTTAGACGGTAGCGTATCACACACCTGCCAGGTGTTGAGATTGGTGGTTAACTAGGTCAATTGGGTGGATTCGGAGTTGAGGTGTTTTTTTTAATTTTTTTTGGATTTTTAGATAAAAAATTGTGGAATTAATGTGATGATTTGATGGTCATTTAGTTAAGTTTTTTTTTTTTTTTTATATAATTTTAAATGCATATTGGTGACAAAAAATAGTATGGTCACACCCGTAACACGTTGTCAATTGTATATTAACTTAGATTGGATGTTAACGTAGAGACGTTAAAACGTATTTATTTACATATATGTGATCTATATATACATAATATATCTAAGTATATAAAGTTTTTAAGGTTCCAAAGTCTTATTCTGAGTTATTTTTATAATAACAATAACGATGCACACACTCAGTACAAATTTTGCTTTCAATGTGCCTTATATAATATATATATACTAATAGTAATAATAATAATATATACTAATACTATAGTTAATTGTTATTACAAGTATTTAAAGTAAAACGTTATATATCACTCTCAAAATTATTCATTTGCAAGAAGCTAAGTTATAGTCTAGGCTATACCTTGGAGCACCTAAGGCTATATAAGACGGGGTGGCTGTGGGCGGGGGTGGGCTGTGGTGAGGGGAGGTCTATAAATGAAGCTTTTAAGATTTTAATATTATATTTAAATTTATAATTAGGAATTTATATGATTTTTTTAGCTTATGGCTCCATGTAGAGCAATATGATAGACTATAATATGTGATAGCCTTATATGTGATAGTGAGAGCCTTTG